>JAVQJL010097597.1:0-58045 GCA_036024295.1 Nannoperca obscura
CGCTTGAGGGGCTATATACTTTTTTCTCCTCATATCACCTCGGCTGCACCCCCCCCCCCCCCCCCTCACCTCCTCTCCCACCAAACCAACCCCACCCCCGTCAATAAATCCATCTGGGAGATCAATGCCGCAGCGAATCACTAAAAGTTATCAGCTGAAGCCCTGCCAAATCAGCAAACACAATCACTATCTATGTAAATCCATCTTTACTTCTCCTCCACAAAGACAGGCTTGCGTTGAGTGTAAGGGAGCTCTCAGTATGAGGGAAACTGCTTTCTCTGAGAATTAAACGTGTGTCAGAAATGGACAATATTGGCAACTCTGGCTGGTTGCTGAACCTCAGCACATTTAAGTATATGGTTCAGAATGCAGCTCTCAGCACAGGAGCTTCATATTCTTACTGGAATCAACAAACTCCCACACTGGCAGCACGAAACAGCTCAATAATAAAGACAAACAGACAGGAAGTAATGCATGGCATCACATAATGAGTATCTGGCATGCCTTCAGATGTTTATTCTATCTGTATGATATCAACCATAACAACAGCTACTTTGTATGTTTTCATGTTTACTACAAAGTTGCCACGGGCTGATCATTTATATGCTTAGATTGAACTCTGATGTTGACATCTGTGCTTCTGTCAGTCATGATGCGGCTGCAGCCCCCACCTTCCCCATCGCCGGGGGCAAACCCCCCTCTACTGCTCCTCTCTCTCTCTGTCTCGCTCTCTTTTAGTCTCTCTGTCTCTCTCTCTCCCCCCACACTCTCTCCCCCTAGACAGCCTGGTCACCCAGGCCTGCAGGAGAGGGTCTCACCGTGATGAAATAGAGGTAGGCAGTTGTTCCTTCAGCCCCAGGGTCATTATTTAAAAAGTGACAGAGACTCCAGTGAGTGAACGTGAGAGAGGTGAGGAAGGAGGGAGGGTGAGGAAGAAAGAGGGAGAGGAGAGAGAGTGAGAACGGCACTCAGGAAAGAAGGAAGGGAGGAGGGGTAAGCTCAGTTGTGCAGGTGTATTGTCCAGCGGAGGGAGAGGGTGCTGGGAGACAAATGAATCCAGCAGGCATTTGGTACACACCGGAGATTGCTTATCGATCCAGATCGCAGTATTCAGGCTGGCCTGAGAGAGGGCTGAGAATTTTCTGAGGGAGTTAATAACCTGGCAGCTCAGCTGTCTTGTCCAATTCACCAAAGGCAGAGGCCTAATCAGGGCTGGATTCCTTTTTCTGTCTGAGGAGGGGGCTCTAGCCCTCCACCCTCTCTTTCAGCTTTGGCTTCTCTCTCTGACTCTCCGTCTCTGTTGCCCTCCCCTCATCCCTCCCTCCGTCCACAGCCCCTCACTTTCACTCCATCGGAGCTCTGAAAGTGATTGAAATGACAGCCTATAGAAAGAGGCTAATCAAATTGTTTATTATCAGTCTGAATCAATATGTATGGATTGTTAAAACATCAAAGTCAGCCCCTGGAAAAGTAATAGTAGTCAACGGCCGGTAGCAGCTGCTCAGCCAAGGCTGGGTCCCTGGGAGCCTCGCTCCATTTAAAGCGACTTTCACTCTTACTTAAGTCCTGATGACCCGACGAGGTCAGTTGGCTGAAGGGGATGTACATGGTGTTGCTACAGCGCCGCTGAACAAAACCCCTCTAAACTTCCCTCCAGCTACTCAAATACATGTCTGTCCGGGCTGACTGATAAACAATCCATCAACTAAATAAATGAGCCACCGTGGTACTGAGATAAAGACCATGGCTCTCTTACTGTGCTCCAAGCAATATTTTGGACTGGTGATTGGTTCCCCTCAAATTCAATATTTTGCACCCATCCTCTCCTTTGAATCCAACTCTCCTCTCTTCAAGAAACCAGTCTGGATTGCAAATGAGGTCAGGCTGATGAATGAGTCAGCTGAGGGGATCAAATTGCTTTGAGATGGACATTGTAGTTGGTTTCAAGCCGCGAGACAAGCTGGCATGGAAGATTGATGGATCGCCATTGTCCATTCATTGGCGCTGAGTGTGACACCTGATGTTTGGCCGGGAACTCCCTCCACCTATGACACCCTGCATACACAAGGCACGTTGTGGCTTGATAGAATGATTAGACACTGAATAATATCTTCTTCTGCAGCTCTCCATCCTGACCACTTTACTGCTAGCAAACATTAAGATGGATCGCAGCGCTTACGGCCAACGGGTCAAACGTGAGATCATTTATGGGCTGCCTTACAACACACAAATTATGTAATTTGAGAAATGCATACATCTCTGCATTTCACCAGAACATCAGGTCAGCTACAATCAGGTCAAGTTTCAATGTAAAGCGATGG
Organism: Nannoperca obscura; assembly: GCA_036024295.1. Classification (NCBI taxonomy): domain Eukaryota; kingdom Metazoa; phylum Chordata; class Actinopteri; order Centrarchiformes; family Percichthyidae; genus Nannoperca; species Nannoperca obscura. The sequence goes on from JAVQJL010097597.1 coordinate 2,322, forward strand.
ACTCAGGCTCAGTAACCACCATGTCATCCCATTGCCCTCTGTTTGCTCCCAATTTTTCTGTCACTCATTTAGGTGGAGTCAGATTGCCAATTCAATGAAGCTAGGTCCCCATTTCAAATAACACTAATCCATATCATTATAGGAGAAGCTTCCTAATTGGAAGTCCACTCAACTCCTTATCATCAGCTCCATTACATGAGCCACATAAAGGCACCGTCATCCATCATACACCAAATTTGTTCTGTCATTTTTCTTTTGGATGGAAGATAAGGGCCAGGGGGCCATATTGATTTTACAAAAAACATGAAGCTGAGACTCCAGAAGTGGAATGTTTGCCTGTTATCAATAATTGGTCTAATAACCATGACAGACAGAAAAAAGAAAAAAGAAAAAAGAAAAAGTAACGCACAACTGGGCCTGACACCCTCAGAGGGAGTGCTCTGAAAATGGCTCTGTGGAACATTTTTTTATATTTTTATCTTCACCTCTGTGCTTTCATCTTTTAATTTCCACAGCTTATCACTGTTGTGTTTAATACTGTTAAAAAAAAGCTACAGAAAGAAGAGAAAAATACATAATGAACAAACACGATAGTCACTCCAGTGAACAGTACCAGTAACTCTGGAATTTATTCTCCCCAGCATTTCAGATGGAAATATTTATTTTTATTTTTACTTTCCTACATTTATCCATAGTTTCAGGTTTTTATGCATGCAGAATCATGAGTATATGTTGGATCAACACTAGCCATCTGGGCCACCAACAAAATAAATAACACACTACTTAGCACTGCACTACACTGAAGCAGAGATATTGTCTTTTTTATTCCATGCTTTCTTCTTTCTTGTCAAAACCTGGTGCCTACATCATCACCCACAATGCAACTCAACAGTTTGGTCAGAGATTTGGGTGTATAATGCTAGTAGCTGCTAATGCAGCAGAGATGAGGAGTGGGCTACAGAGTTCACATCTTCAACAAATTTATTTTTATTTTCCAACCCAACTGATGATCCCTCAGATGACATCACTTGAGGCAATTTAGCAGATTTTGCACAGCTCCCTCTGTAGCCACAAAAGGCGTTATATGCCCCGTTCACATCTGCAACAGTACTCCCAAAGACCTGTAAACTAATATGTGTAAAAAAAAAAGTGTGTGACTCTGGGAAAAAATGGTAGAAAGGTGGAATACCATAGGTGGTGTTGGATGAGTCTACAGCCCCACCAAGAATAACAAGAACTCTACTGTAACCCCACCAAGAAATTACAAGCCGTTTGACATGACATAGAAAAAGTCTATCTGATTTCCTTTATTCAGCAGCTGTTTCTCCCAATCTCCAGTTGATCCAGTCCAATAGTGCCCCCAGTTGCCGGGTAAGTGCACGTTGCTCATGTCACAAGGGATGTATTTACTAAACTGTTATTCACACTTGCAGGAAGATAAACATGCACTGATTCGTCATCACAAATGTTGTCTACAATTTTGTACAACATATTCCATAGCCCCACCAATAAGTAATTAAGCCCCCAACTTGACCTAGCAAGAAAAAATCTCTAGTGCTGCCTTCTTAGAATATTTTAATTTCAGATTGTAGGAAATTTGGAGCTTCAACAAGCTCACAGCATCTTATAACATCTTCAAAAGAAGTAAGGTGTGTTATGTAAAGTTACAGGTGCAAATTTGTTGTGAAATAATAGTTAGCTGATGTTCTAAAGGTATATTAAAAAAATGTAGTCCTGGATGTACAGTCTCTCTCTCTCTCTCTCGCTCTCTCTCTCTCTCTCTCTCTCTCTCTCTCTCTCTCTCTCTCTCTCTTGCCAAAGTAGTGCTGGGCACATTGCTGCATAGTAAACACCCATGGCTCCTGCTCTTGACATGACGGGGGTCTCTAATTAAAGAGTGCAATGAGACACCCCTAGCCAAGGCTTTCCCTATCAGCCCTACACCCACAATTAAGTCCTCCATGGGATCCAAGGCGCTGCATTATTGATGGAGCAGAACGTTTGATTAGAAACTCTTAACACAGCACCGGAACGGAACAGCCAGTCCACTGTCATTAAACACCACTTAAACCAAGTCAAAACATACCAGTTGGACATGCTTCTTAAACATCCGGGTTATGATGGAGATGTGGACGGGGGGTGCAACTGGATTGAATATCAATTCTTTGTGCAATACCTCCTGCTAGCAAATGCTGAAGGGTTTTAGCCATGCAGGATCCCAAGGTAAATAATGTACCTGCAGGCCAGTTAACAGACGTTTTCTTGATGACTTGCAGGGAAAAGAAAAATAGTGGATTTCACGTTCAGGAAACACATGTAAGAGATAAAAAAAAGCAAGTGAACCGCAACAATGTCAGCCCTCCATATGATGAGTCAGTGAATGTTTGAAATTATAACAACCCCTTCACCAGGAAATATGTACTTACATCAAAGCCAGGCTGCTCTAAGTGGGGCTAAACAGTATTACCGGCCCACAGTCAATCAACTGTTGCCTAGTGCGTAGATAATGCATCACTTCATATCAAAAGCCCTGCTAATGAGAACAGGATGATGTATACAATAGCAAAACATGCATACAGATTTGTGGATGAAACATGTAGATGGGGATGTAATGGAGTGTTAAATTAAAGCGTGCAACAACTTGCTGGAACACATAGGTGTAGGCTTCACTTTAAACACTGTACTGAGATATAGCACAGGAGGCTTGTGTTTGTGTGGGAGCAACTTTCTGCAAGAGGCTATCAGATGGATTTTTTCTTTTTGCTCTGCATGTGAGCTTGTGTGTGCGCAGTAGAGTAGAGGGAATACTGCAAATTCGTCCACTCCGCCTCTGCAATAGGCCTAATTAATACACACTCAAGGGTTGATAACATTGTGGCTGAAAGTAGATCTCCTTAAGAGATACTTAATCCAGCTAAAGATTGCACTGCTCCCTTCTCTTCCATGGCATCACAATCAAAGGTATTGGGTGGGTCTCTAGTGGACTCATTAGCAGACTGCTCAGCAGTGGGGGTCTCGGCTGAGGCGCAGGAGACAATGCACACACATAAACCTCACCCCCACCCCCAACAAACACACACACACACACACACACACACACACCACTCGCTGACCCGACCAATCAGAGATGCTCTTATTATTATGACATTCATTTAGCATCACTGATGGAAACCCTGCACACTCATCAGCACTGTGATTAATAACCATCTTATTGGCAAGCCACAAACCTCCCACTATGTGTGTGTGTGTGTGTGTGTGAGAGGTCTCTTCTTACTAGGGCAGGGGTCAGATATCAGGGACAGGAGTGATCAGTAGCTACTCAGTGAACATCATCCAGGCTAATGAATGTTCTGGCATCACCTTTACGCAAGTGTTGCCGCCTAAATGCATCTCCCAGCAACCAATAAAACACCTGATCTGACCAGTAGGTATTTTAAGATGTAACATGTATGCTGTCTTGTCTGTGCGCTATTTGAAATACAATTTATCTATAGTAAATAAAAAATTTAGGTTACTTGATACACTGGGAGGAACATTTTTATATCCAATGAGCAAAGGCATAAAAATGAACCCTAATATAACCTTATATTATATAATATAACCTTAATATATAACATGCATTCTGCCTTTTGCTAAAGTCACTGCCCCTGTGTAGAAAACCACTGTTGTCTATTTATCAGGAATAATCTGTATATCTATCCTTGTACATGATCTGAATTCATAATACAGCAGGTTAGTAAGTGGGATCAGGTTAAAGAGTGCTGAGCCATGTTAAACCACTGCAACACAGAAGCATGCATCATGTCCACGCATTAATAAAAGGCAACTATGCTATCCTTATAAGCACCATACGTGCCCGGGCTCCACTTCCTGGCTGCTCTAATAGCTAACTGGTCAAGGGTGATTTATCTGATGAACTGCTTTTGTGTTCCACAAGCCTGAGAGATGGTTTAGTTTAGCCTACTCTGCCATAATGTGCTTTATAAATACAAAAACAAATGGTTGCCTTGGGAGGAGGAAAGATGTAGCTTGTATATTTGTGTTGGGCGGGGTGGGTGTAGGTCAAATTGTATCCTCTTGTGCCTTGGGGTGGGGGGGGTGGGGGGGACAGGAAAAGCCTGAGTTATAACTCTTCCATCACCTGCCTTCTGCCTCCCATGCATTACTCAGGATATAGCGCAAATTGCAGCCGGCATCCATTAGTTCTTTTCAGGGTTAATATTGATGTAGATATCATTCCTATCTGCTGTGTCATTTATTTGAAATACTATGTGCGAGGAGTAGCTCCGGCAGTGAATCAAATCAATTGATAGAGCAGTTAGCCTTGCAGCCCGGGCTGCCTGGGAGCTGCCGAGCGAGCATGAAATATTATGGAGATTGTTCTTTAAAGTGATCTCTTCATCATCATTTGTCTGCAGCCTGGGCGATCCTATCCCCTACTGCTGCGTTCCTCTTGGGCACCAGCTGTCATAACTAAATCAGCCGGATAATGCAGTCGTTCGCACACTTCTACCTCAACACACGCCTCTCCCCTCCACCCACTACACCCACTGCCCCCCGCTTCTGCTCCCTTCACCCCCTCACTGCTGCAGCCACACATGTCAAGGAGTATCCAGAGAGTCGCTCATCATCGCCACTGATGGCCCTCCTCTCTGGGGCCTGCTTGTTTATGTCACTTCCTATGTGCGAGGCTTCTAGTTCATGTCACCCTCTGTAGCAGGGGAGGGCATGCCTGCTGTTTTACTTCATGTTTGGCTGCTCGTGACGGGCAGAGAAGTACCGCTGAGCTCAGTGACAGACCTCCTGGATGTTATGATAGCCAGTTGAGCTGCTTGTCAGCACTATGCTGTAAGTGAATATGACGGAGACAGTTTTTATGGCACTCTTCACAGTCTGTTAGCATGCGGCTGGATGACTGTTTTTACTGCCCATAAATGGAGCGGCATGCATTTTTTCTGAGTCATTAAGAGGACAGTCGGGAGACATACTCAGAGGGAGACGCACACCACTTAGGCCAGGCCGTTTACCATTGTAAAAAGCTCATCACTGAGCCTCTCAGAGCGATGTAAACTCTTACTTGGAGAACATTTCCATGTGTCAGTGAGAGATGAGATGAGAGGGCATCTTCAATGACAGGGCCCAAAGGATACAGGGCCTCAGAGGAAAAAGCTGCATTATTCAGTGCTGGGACACCCAGATCGGGCAGCCAGTCATGCCATCCTGATTAGTGCTTCATAGCCTACTGATATTACAGTCAACAGACTCTGGGTATGGTAACAGTAAAGAAGGTGCCATGCTTAACTCTTTCCAAATGAATGCTGACAGGATGACAACTAAATGCACACATGCACTTCCTTTGAATCTTACATAATAAGGCTATAATAAGTCTGCATGTAAGATCGAATGAATCAAACAAAAACATATTCTTGATATGTTGTATTTTAAAGAAAATGCTCACATTGTATTTCACAAGAAAACACATGCACAATTATGTGACCACCCCGAACACAGCCTGGATATTATTCTCTGGCAAAACAGTATCAAGCAATACATTTATACTGATTATGTGCTGACAAAATAGGCATCTATATTGTTGAGACAATGATGTCAGACTACAGCCCGTTACATTTATATTTTCTAAACAAGTCAGTGGGCAGCCTGGCCGAGGCGGTGACATCTGCATGACTCTTCGTCAGAGGAACAATGAGGGCTCTTAGCAGAGAACAGAACTGCTATTTGTCACTGTATGCTGATAAAATTCATACAGGGGCATTGTATGGGTCTGAAATTGGATGTTAAAACCATTAATCAAAGCCAGATGGATTGTGTGCTCTATGGGTTATGTCCCATTGCTTACTCTAGGAGATACAGAGGTTTAAAAGGCCATGGCTTGTGTGTGCGTGTGCGTGTATGTGTATGTGAGTGAGTACATACATACACATGCACTTGTGCGTGTCAGTTCCCAATGAGCGATGATGATCACTGGCTCACCATATTGATCAGGAGAGCTCGAGGATGGGGTGTGAGATAGATAGCCGCACACCAACAAGAACAGCACAAGCATCTCTGCACAGAGTAAAACACGGCCGGGGTGAGAAAGTTCATGTGTAGCTCAGCGTATGCAAAGGGTATAGTTTAAGCTGTGTTATTATTTATTTACATATTAAAATGATTAAAAGCAGCATGAAAAAAAAGAGGTATGCAAGTGAGTTAAATAACAAGATGCTTAAATTAAGGAGGAAAAAGGGGATCAAACAGGGTGCCAGGGTTAATAAAAATAATGGCTTAAAATACCACTGAGACCACCCATCCTAAAAATCTAAGCTATGCACTCACGCCACTGTAAAATACCGTTGGCATATGTTATGCAGATGTAACCATCACTGAAGACCTGCATAAGAAGACTAAGGTTGAATTTTGGCTTCCAATCAGAGAGAAGTGTTGTGTTTACAGGAATCAGAAGGCGCAAAAAAAGGCTTGCCAACTTCCTGCTTAGTAGAAGGATTTGTGTGAAAATGTAATAATTTGGTGAAATAAAACCAAAGGGAAAGTCTAATAGAGGATGAGTGAAAAGTACGTCATATGTGTGACACAGGATACATGAATAGTTATCTGTTTCCGCGTTAGGTGAAGTTTTAATTCCTACCAAATTCTTGAACTTGAGTTTTCACCTGAAAGAAAGAATCTGGATATAATAAAGGACAATTATATTGGACATCCACCAGTCTGCCACACCAGATTGTGTTGGGATTCTGACTCATGCTTCAACACCAGCTGGATGCCATCCCCGCCCAGCTTCCAGGTAGACGCTGCGAAGAGCGTGTTGCTTCTCTTTGCAATTTTCCACAGATTCAGCAGAAAATATTTTATAGCGCTAATCCAATGTCTCACCAATCCAAACAATGTGTGTGCGCTCCATACCGCCATACACATGGCTCTGGTTTGGCTTGGCAAGTGGATTTCTCTCTCTTTCTTCCTGTGGTAATTAATTATACAGATATTGTTCTGGCACAGAGCACAAGGGGGCTGCTAGATAGCTTTAGAAGTTCATCTAAAATGAGACTGAAGTTTAATTTCAGCTTTGGACTTTAATATCCCTTTGCGTGGTCCAAGTGGTGCTCTGTTCTGTCTCTGTCGGCTGTGCAGTGCGGGGACATGCAGGCTCTGGCAGAGGGGGAACAGCCGATGTAGGACAGCCTCTCATTGCTCCCTGGGGGAAGATCTGTGCAAACTACACTACAAATTACACAGTGGGTTGCTGTGCACCCTGAGCCAGTATAAACAACAACACCATTTCCCCTCTTATACTATGAATCAAAATGAACTTATATGACCCATGTCTGAGTCGACACCCATACTTTGTACGCCCCCCCCAAACCCTTTTAATGGCACACCTACGTAGTAGTGTTCAGCCCTGAGCTAGCTTCCTCTCTCCTCCCCCTCCCACTGACTTCATTCATGAAAACTCCTCCTCCCTACGCCCCACCGCTCTCAGTGTGTCACACTGTGCAGCTGTTTCATTTTAGGAACTGGGGACTCCAGAAGTTTGCCTCGCAGCCACCAGACTGCTCTCAGAGCCAATTGGAGACCACAGCCAATACTTGTCCGAAGTGCTCTGGCAAAGTTAAATATAGAGCCCCTCAGTTGTTGTAAGAGATTTAATAAATTCCTCCTTCAAAGTTTGCATAATGTTCTCTGGTTTAAAAGACCAAAGTCCCCTCGCTTATTATTTCCCAGGCCTATTTGTTGATCTCTCATTGCTGGGATATAGCATTTCATTAACGGTCTGCTGCAAACCAGCTGATGTGTTTAATAAACTTTACTGTGGCTCAGTCTGGGAGCTACCTCCCACTTAGTTTCAGACATAGAGGAAGGCAGTGGGCCATAGCAGTGGAGAATGATTCATTAACACTGTTAATTCAGCAATTAAATACTCACTATAAATAACTTGAAACCTATAATCAATAACCTATTAGTCATAGCTTGGTATGTTTATCGTCTTTGAAAGAATTGGAAAAAAGGCAGGTCCTGAAATTTAACATTTTATGAATTTTCTCATATCATAAGTACAATATAAGTTAAATTATATCTTTTTTGAACAAATGCTATTTAATTATAATCATATGCAAGTTTGGTATAAGTGAAGTCTATTTTAAATAAAATCATATTTTAAATATGAACTAAGTTACTAAATGTGCTATTAACTATAAAGCTGCCACTTAATAATTTTACCCTAGACCTTTCATTAACTTTGCCGATAATGAATGACAGTGAACAATAATCAGATTAATAATAACACACTCATACTGTGCTTATATCTCTGCGCTGTCCTTTTATGCCTCGCATATTTTATGAGGATTGTTTTCAACAAAGTAATCTGATTCAACGAGCGGTCTGATTGGTCCAAGATGTGTTGTGTGGTTATGTATTGGTTGCCATGCCAACCCATGTGGTAAATAGGAAAATGTAGCAATCACCATTGTTTTCACCAACATAGCAAAACATTGCTCCAACTGACCAAAAATACTGGGACAGAGTTTTCTCACTGAGCAGTATTTAAATGTTGTATTGTAATTTAAATTAAACTAATTTTACCCATTAAAAAAATGAAAAATAAAAATTAGATGTAAATACGAAAAGTTATCCTTTATTTCTAAAATACGATTTCTCTCATTAATTATAAGTTATATGTTTTATAAAAAGTAATACTATTGGGAGAAGAAAAAAAAGGTAAAACAGATATAAGTGGGGGGGGGGGTTTGTTGTTGTATTTTGGTGTATGTTCCCATTGTGGTTGTTAGTGTGAGTAACAAAATTGAGAGAGAAATTCCCTGCATGCCCAACCATACTTGGCCAATGAAAACTGAAGGTCGCGGTTTACTCACATTTTTAATTCCCACTACATAACTGCACCTGATCGGAGTCCCTCCACTTTTTTCTGCTTATCTGAAAGTATTTATCTGCATTTTCAGACACTCTTGAAACCTGCAACCAGGGCGGCACACACATACACATCCTCAGATATCAGTAAAAGTAGTCTGACTGGCAGAGTCCTTCGCCAATATGCGAACCAGCTGCGGGCCTCAGCCTGGCAGTGTGCTGTGCTTCAGACAGAGGGGGCTCTGTGGTGGAGGTCTGTGTCACGCCATCAGAATGTGTGGCAGTGTGCTGTGGGTCCTGAGAAAAAGAGCCTGGAGCTGCACATTATCAGCTGGGATGATAACAGCATGGAAAAACTGAGGCCAACAGGAAAGACACGGAGGGATCCTTCCCAGACCTGGCCACTGTTCTATTTTCACTGCCAATAACCCTCGACGCTGCTGGTGTTTTAGCCAGGCTGTTAGCTCAGAAATTGCTCCATGAATGCAGGTTAAAGCTATAACCAATACTGTACACTGAAAATGTATGAAATGACAATGTAAATAAAATGTCTCAGTGTGAAAGGAGTTGCTCATAGTGATGAACCTGCAGTTTCAGCTCATTGTTTAGCTGTCCGGCCTGCAATTTTACTGTTTTGGTTCACTCAAGGCTCTCATACTGTCGTGTTGGGGCAGCAAACAGACACAGTTAACTAGCTGGTGAACACAGTGGAGTATTTAGCAGCTAAAAAGCCAGATATTTCCATCAGAGATGACTGCCAGGTGGGCAAAATACGACGCCAAAAGAATGATAATGTTGCTCTGTAACTATTGGATGTGTAAATAGTAAATATACAACTGTTTGCTAACAAGTTTGCTATATCAACCGTGTTGTGTTCACAATTTGAAGTGGCCACAAAATCATAAGTTATTGCAGGTTTAAGGAGACTCTGAGGGCAAATGTGAAAGCAAAACTCAAAGGAGTATGTCATAAAGGCACATATGGAGTTCCATATAAAAATTCCCTTCATCCAAATAGGTAACAACAATAACAATAATAGGTTTCAATACTTGAAAAGTATAACCACTATTTATTTGTGCTATTCTAAACGTATAAATGTAAAATCATAAAGCAAAACATTAAATTATCATTAAAATTATTTTCTGAAAATCCTGGTAAGTCTTACGTATCCTTTTTACTACATATATTTTTGTGGAAAGACACAATTTTTCCCACATCCGTCCTTTTTTTGACTTGACTCAGACTCATCTCACCAGGAATCAAGCAGCTTTATATGAATGTCGCCACGTGGAAAAACACCTCCATCCCGCTGACCCTCTTCGTGTTGTACGCACATGATGTTACTTCCATACATAAACATGTAGCGGGAGTGGCCATGTGACCACAGGGCTGTAATTAATACCATGTACAGTTTTCCCCCCTACCCTCCCTCACCACACATCCCCCAGCCCCACATTAACTTGTGGAGAGGAGCCGAACAAAACGCCCCTCTGCTGGTCTCCCCTCCCATCTCTTCCTCCTCAGAGGGGGAAGAGTGCAGATGTGAGGAGGGTCAAATAAATAGCCGTGATTCAGCCTCAATTCCACTTTGACATCCACTTAGCCTCAGGTTCCCTCTGCCAGCAGCCACCTGTTGCTCTTCTTTAAACACTGCCTGGTGAGGAGGAAGTCCTCTCATGTGGAACTGAGCCCCCACCCCACCCCTACCCCCAATACGCTTCCAGGAACTAATGGCTTAAATTAAATTGTATGGAGCCTTGGCGACGTCATTCAGGCCTTTTACATGCTTCAGAATTATGCAGACAGACATGGAGAGAAAATGAAGGGGGTGGGGGATGGGGGGGGGGGGTGAGAGAGATATAGAGAGATTCAACCATGTGGCCAGATGCTAAGGCAATCAGGTCTGTGTGTGAACAGAGAGACAAGAAGGATCTACTGTACAGAGCTTGATATAAAGTAGCAGGATACAGACATCTGGTGTGATTGCGTGCTGTGGTGTTAAGTCAAATATGAAAGGAGAAACGCACGTACAGTCAATCTACTTTTAGTAATAACCAAAATGCGCATTTGCACATGTGAGAATATGAATTTATGTTGAATTTACACTGACTAAGATAAAACCTTTGACACCTCAGTTGGGCGATGGCCTCTCAAGCCACTCCAGCTCTTGGTTTATTTTTCATGTCAAGGTTTTTATAGATGTGCACTGACTTTGGGGAACTTTGCATCGGTAACTTCTAATTACTTCAAATGCTCTTTTGATCAAACCCAATTAAACACAGGCAATTGCCAAAGTGAAATTAGCAACATTTAAATGCATCCATTTACTTGATTAAAGTTGGATGATGAGAGTGAGATAAGTGAAGACCAATACTCGAGGAGATGAAAGCAATAGGTCTAGATATTGGGTGTCAGGTGATGTGCACACAGACCCAGAGTGGGACTGTGACAAAAAAAAACAAAAAAACAACAACCCACAGGTAAATAAATTAAGAGCGATGACCGTGTCACATCCTCCCGGTCGAGCTCGACTGGGTATCGTGTAAAGCTCAAAGCTTCGCCTCCGGGTGTCATATGGTCCCACATGGGCCCCGTCACAGATGCGCAGGGCCTCTGGTTACAATGCAGAGAAATCCTGCCTGCTCAGACCCTGCTCTATTACTAAGGCCGGAACAAAGATTGAAGGGTAACTGCTTACCTGAAGGAAATGTAGAAGCGTCCAGATTTATGGAGCTCAAATGTGTCAGAGAAGAGCTTTTATATGTATGACGCATGGCTGGCAAGGCTAATTATGATCCCATTAGCTACTTCTTTTGTGAACCTGGTGAACCGGGTATTTTACCAAGTGTCCTCATGTTAACCAGAAGCCGGACAGAACAAGCACCCAGCAGGGAGAAAGCAGTCAAAGTGAGGCTATTGTGTTACTCCGCAGAGCCTGGCCTGGCCGAGCTGCTGTGGATGTATGTGTGGGCTACTGCTACCACTAGCTGGGTAACAGTAAAGCATCTGTCCTTTTAAATCCCCAAAGGAAAGAAAAGCAGTTCCAGAGTTTCGCTGGCCTTACACACAGCAGATGTCATAAAAAAAGTCCCAGGACATTCATCCAATCAGTAGCATTTAGCAAAGCAACTCTGTCTAACCAATAATTAGCTTAAATTGACCTGTTTCTTTCTTTCTCTCCTTGCCTCCTTCCCTCTCTCTTTTCAGGCTCTGATATGAATAATGAGGCAAGGGGTTAACAGTGGGTCACACAAAGCTCCCTATCTGCCATGTTATTTATTCAGTGGAATGAGAAATTGATCACATTATTGTGTTAAGAGGGACCTGATTCGTTATAATCAGCCTGGTATTGGCAGGCCAGGCCCGAGGGCCTCACTATTGCATTAGGAATGCTCAGGCAGCCATAGGTCACCCTCGCTCAGGCCATTTTACAACTTCACGTCACCTCCCTGACCTTTTGATGACCACAAAGACAAAAGAAAAGCAATACATGACAGCGCGATATTAGCCGCTGGTTGAACACCATGCATCTTCACCGCAGGGGGCAACATCTTAAAAGACACAGGGATTATCATGTCTCTCATAACTAGTCACGTGTGTTTGCAGACAACTAAAAACAAACGAGTGTGTGTGTGTGTGTGTGTGTGTGTGTGTGTGCCTGTGCCACACTGAACACTAGTAGGCCATGACCTATAAGCTATATTTCTGTCAAAAAGATTGACATTTATTGGGAAGGTGGTGCCAAGATTAGCAGAAGCTCAATCATTCAGCTATTTAAAAAAATTACAATTCCGAGTAGTGGCTGGTTTGAAACAGTTTCTTTGACTGTTTGCTCCCTCAACACAACGTTTTCCCAAATGAATGAAAAACTGTGTAAACGACCAGGTGCAGTAACCTATTTCCCCCTGTGGTTACATCACGCCAGCTCATTAATCAAATGAGTCTGCTACTCTGTTTGCACTACGCCGGAACGTATTGGTTAGTGCTTGTTGATTTACCCATAACACCTCAGTACATAAAAATGGCTTTGCATCTGAGTTTAATCTTCAACAAGACTGCATCATTTTTCATTTTATCAGCAGCCTCCAAAAGCTGGTATCTATGAAGTTTTGTTTACTTATTATTAATATTAATATTATCATTATAGCCCATATTGCATTTGGGATGCTCTCCACACTCTGCTACACATTGCTTTTGAAATAAATAAATACATTTAAAGTAACCAGCTTGTCAAGTTGAACTTGTCCTGGTTGACAGTGCCAATACAGATAAATTAATGAATCTAATGGGTAAAAACACTGCAGGCTTCAGCCTTGTTGGTTAGAGCTTTAGAGCCATTCACATAGTTTGGCCTGGTTATTTAGCAGGGACCACATCACAGTGCAAGATTTTTTTGTGCAAGTTTGTTGGATTTTATGTTAATCTAGAGTTCTTGTCAAAGTTCTTGTCAAAGTAACTGAAGATAATTCTCTTTTACCTGAGACCAGATAAAATGTATTCGAATTTAAATGAAACACAATCCCCGCTGCTCGAGCAAAGAACATTTTAGAACATCTTCCACCTCTGGAAAACACTTCTTACCCTCCCCGATGCCTGCTTTCATTCCTTGACTCCCTCCAGATCACTACGGCTGTTTACAGTGAAAAACATCTGCAATGAAATTATTCCACTTCCTGGGGCTTGAATAAAATCAAGTCTCTACAAAACAACAACAGGAAGAGGGCCATTTTTACAATAGCTGTGTTTAAATATGTGCAAGAATTTGGTGCAGATAGATACGGTGTCAGCAGGGACTGGAGGTGCAAAATAGCAGCCTTTTTATACACAGACGCCAGGAGAAATATCAACTCTAAAACAATGTCTGTCTTTGACTTTTTTTCGTTTTTTCCCTGCAGAAGCCTAAGAGTATGTTCATTTTCAACCTTAAACTATGGAAAAAACTGAAAAACCCAAGTATTTATTATATTTTGTTGAATATTAATTCTGCGAAATAGCAGCCTCCTGAAGTATTAATGGAACTACATTTGGACATGGTTAGATCCGGGTTAAAGCCCTGTACAGGACTCACTGGACCAGCTCTCTGTTTAAAGGGTCCAATCTTTAGTTCTATGGGTTATGGCCCTATTAGAACTTCTAAAAATATTTAAATATTTTTTGACTAGCTCCTTGCTCTTGCTCTTGTCGTTGTGCTTTCAAGTCTTCTCTTAAGATCCCATTCTTTCAACACTGCTTCAACACTGGTTATATAGTGGTCTCTATTCGTCCTTCTCTGACTCTGCTGGGGAGTCCTGTGGTATCTCTGGAAGTGCAGGTCTCCAGTTTCCTGATCCCACAGGAGCTGTTGGGGGATCTTTTAGCTCATCGTCACTGTCCAAAAGCTTTTACCTGGTCGCAATAGTGGTTCAAGCATTCCAGCAGTACTTTACTGCTCTTTATACCTTGATGTGGCTCTTGTTGAGGTGCTCACTAAGACAGCTGTTACCCCTGATTCTTTTGCCAGCAGTTTGACCACAGAGTCCTAGCTTTCAGTGGTGCTCACAAGGGAGAGCCTATGGACAAACCTTGTCTATAGGCTTGTTGATCTTCCAGTTCCGCTGCCCACCAGAGAACTGGCTTGGTTCTGGTCAGTGATCCCTCGCCGTCTGCTGTTTCTCCTGCTCACGGTGCTCTCTCGCTCCACCCAGGTCTGGAAATCCGACGTCCTCAGTCGATTCACCTCTTATGTGCTCGTACTCTCAACCAACACTTCTCTGTCAAGCCCCACGTTGGGTGCCACGTGTTAGATTCCAATAAAAGCCCTGTACAGGACTCACCGGACCAGCTCTTTGTTTAAAGGGTCCGATCTCTACTTCTATGGATTTTGGCCCTATTAGAACTATCAAGGAAACTTGCCTAGCTTCTAACAGCCTACACCTGGTCACCTACGTTGCTCCCAACTAAAGGCTACCCAGCTGAGTAGCCTTTAGTTGCCTGAGTGTGATATCAGACATTCCCATTAATGGCAGCTTTCATTTTATAGACCTGGGCACGTAAGTTGCTAGGTTAGGATTTGCTTTTGACAAGAAGCCCTCAGGGTCTGTTTAACGAACCAATGTAGAATAACCTAAGAATCTCATAGATGTTGAGCACACATAACTTTTCGTCGTGAGAATGATTAATGAACAGTGAAGGAACCATTTACTTTATATAAATACTCTTATTTATTGCAGGAATTAAGCATGGCTTAGCAACAGCTTTTCAAATCAAATCAATCATGAAATAATCAAACTCCAATAATCTACTCTAAATCTCAGAATATAATCTTTGGTTAGGAAAAGAGAGGCTAGCCTGGCCAGCTGCTGCCGAGGTGAAGAACTGTCAATGGAAGTCCAAAACTCAGTACAAAGTCCCAAACCGTTCCCCTCCTCTAATGGCAGGGAGAGCTGAGGCTCCCTTAAATCCAATCTTGTCAGAAACAGTTTGTTTCTTTTGGGGTCCTAGTACTTCTCAGTAGTTGTTGCCGATCTGTCAGGGCCCTCCAGTGCTGGCCGTTGTCCGATCCTTTGTAGTTTCAAAGTATCCCCCCCCCCGCTCGCAGGCTTAATGCCTCGGACCTTTCATCATCTATGCCAGGCTACTCCCTTTACCGGAATCTCAATAATAACTCACAATTTTCAGTTATATCTCATACACACACTTAAAACCATATTTGCTAAGGCCTTGCTCACTGGTGTCACGAGGAAAGTACCGTACATCTCTACATGCTTGTCCTGTGAGACATCACACAGACAGTGATGTTTACATTTTCTTTCGAGTGTTACAAGTCAAACTTGTAACACTCTTCTTTACCAAACATAAGTATTCTTACACTTAAATCATTATTCAATGTATTGAATCCAACAATCACATATCTCTTCTTGTCTTTTGTGTTTAAGTGTCCTGATTTTTCTGATTCAAGAGTCCTGTTCATGCTGGTTATATATATATATTTTGGGGTCTCATTGTCTCTACCTGACAACACTTAATCTTGTACTGAATTTATACATTTACCTCAAACACATTCCCACAACACCAAGACTTTTAAATGGTGTTTTTTTTCTCTTTAGCAGTACACTTTGTCCATTCTGTTTTTCTGCTTTTTCTCTACCACTGCATGTCTGTGAGTCTACTTCCCATGCAGACATGGAAAGAGCACTAACTGGTCAATCATTAGCCAATAGCAGCCTCTGCCTTACCTTAGGCAGTTAAACACATGCAGGTTGCTCCTCAAATTTGCTCCCATTATGCACACTGAGCCATGGAGGCATAAGAAAACTATAAATACTGTATTTCACCTTTAGACCAAATTATTTCTTTCACAAAGGTGACGCATTAAGTATGAGCAGCTGAGAAACCAAGTAAGACAGGTTTAACAATTCAAAAATGTTTTCAAAAGCTCCACATTTTTGTTGAAAATGACAGAGGTACAGGAGAAAAGAGGGTTATTTATTGGCTGTAGGATAACATTACATTTTTTCTCAGTAGTTCATAGCAGGAAATGGCAAATAGCTGTGAAAAATAATGTGACAATTTCCCTTCTGTTCTGTATTTTGTCCTTCCCTCAACCTCTTTTTTTTCAGCAATGAAAAGGACGCTCAGCTTCAGAGACGAGGCCACGACACCGAAAAAGCTGCAGGTACCGGTGTAAACAATCCCGGTCACTCTTCACGCTGCTTGAAACTTGTTTAAAAATGTCTCAGCGTCACCCTGAGATGTTTACACAAGCAATTGTGCACGCAGAATTAATCTTACAGGCTTACAATTAAGACATTGAGGAATTTCCCTCGACATGAGATGAGGCTGGCAACCTCATTCTCTCCCCTAACAGTAGCCTTGAGAAAGTGTGTGTACATAAACCTCCTGTGGTTACTCAAATGTTGTAAACTGTATAACTAAAGCTTAGGCCTCATTCATAAGCTGTTTACCTTGTCGATAAATCACAGCGTCCCTCAAGCGACAAGTAGTGACAGGAGGCTTAGCTGTAACCGGAGACCTGGATACTTTAAGTCCGAGACAACAAATAGAAATTATCTGTTCAAATATTTACATTAAAATCCAGGCTTGTGTTTGGGCACAGAGGAAAAGACGAGATGTCGAGCATAAAAACACAGGTACAACCATTCTGAGTGCGTTGGTCCATGTCAACATCGAGTCATAGGTAAGACAATAAAAAATAAAAACATCAAAATTTTCTCTTGAATGAAAGTGTGTGTGTGTTTGTGTGTGTGTGTGTGTGTGTGTGTGTGTGTGTGTGAGAGAGAGTAATATTCCACGAAGTCTTTATATTTAAAAACTTTTTAAAAATTGTATAAATAATAAAATACATAAAGAATTTTTGTGCTAATTTCTTCTATTTATGGGTCTACATAAACCACAACAATACAATGGATAACATGTTAAAGTGAGAACACTTAAGAATTAAGAACACTCAATTCCAACATGATGTTAAAAGACAAACATAACACGTAACCCGACATTGAACAACAGGAAAAAAAAATACATTAAAGAAATACACCTAAATACAGCTAATACAGATAAATTGCTCAAGTAAAATATCATTAATGACCTGTGGTCTTACTCCATAAACAGGCCCTAACCTGTATTCTGAAAGTCCCTCTAGTGTTTTTTAACTTATTATTTAGTGTCAAGCTATTCCACAGTACAGCATCAGTAATAAAAACGAGCATCTGGCAACATTATTTACACACAAACACACGCTTACACACACATATTCAGAAGCATTCCCATTGGTGATGTTGTACTGTATATATGATGCAGTGTCTATTAGGTTGCCATACAAGTATATTTAAATGGTGAATTAAGAAAGTACAGCAATTGTTGTATAACAGTGTTTCACTGTGTTTTGTCCCTGTTAACAGAAGCACCTTCTTGTGGCTGTTTATTCTGCAGCTTTTATTGCAGCATCACTGCAGCATTACTCACACACTAATGGCTCTGCTGCTGCTCGTTGCATCTCAACAAAACAGTATCACTCGTTATTATTTTCCATTATTGCATCTTAAAAAGCGATTTCAGTCGGATAGTGTGGACCTGAAACAAAAGGTAAAGAGGGGTCCATTCCCAGACAGACTGAGGTGCATTTACAAGCTGGTGATAAAGGCCCAACAGGTTCCACAGAGGGGGAACGTTTCTTGCTAAGGGAGGGGAACAGATTTTACTCGGGCAAATTCCTCCAGACGCTGCAGTCTGCTGGACACCACAGCACTACATTCCTCACAGTTGCAAGTAAGTGTTCACTTGATACCTTCTTCAAAAGGATAGCACGGTAGACCTGCGCCACACATCATGCATGGAGGTGATGGATGATCTCAAACATTTCAGCACCTTTACAAAGAGAGCTATATATTCTTAAATCGAATTTGATTTACAGTATTTCTTTATCTATTATTGTCAAGTGACAGTATCATGTCATGCCTTCGCTGAATTACAGATGAAACTGTCAGTAACACAAATACAGACGTGTCACCATTATTGACGCGCAACAGTGTCATACCTCTGAGGGGAAGCACCTGCTGTGACAGAAGCCACTGAGGTCGCGACACTGAATTTCTCAGCTACAGGGGGTGTCGAGGGTCAATTTGTTGCTGCAAGCGTTTCCTCAGTCACCTTCGCTAACCCCACCTTGGATCGATGATGCTTGACCCAACTCCACTGAAAGTCAGTCAAGTACGCAGTGTGGAAGCAACAAGCATGTAACCATTTTGTAAAAAGGAAGTCATTGCAGCTCCTAGGTGGGAAAACTGCTCTGCTTTTAGCTCGCTGCCAACAAATGTGTGAGTTTTTCCAATTGGTTTTGAAAAGATACAGAAGTTAAAGGTTTATGGACACACATGCACTGAACCAAAGATGTATGTACCAAATACAGAACATACAAACATTTTGTCCACTTATATTATAATTAAACCAAATTTACCTTTAATAACAGATATGGAGACCAAACATTGTTATTGTGTAGGAGCTCATTGCTAGAAAGTTGTCCTGTTGGCTGATTTGGGGCTTATAACAAACATCAATCTTTGGAGGAACTGTACGAAGGTTCGGAATTATACAAAATAATCTGTAAAACACCATACCTTGTACTCTCATGCTTCTCATTCCACATTAAAACAACTTTATGTCCTGTGTTTCATTACAGGAGAGAAATATTGCACTCCTCACAATGTGCTATATGAACATTTAGGCTGGTCCTCACCAGCAACAAGAACAGAACTACACACTCATTGTCATTTTTATTTATATATGCCTTATTACTAAAGCTTCCTCAGTACATCACACCTCTTCCCAAATTAAAAACTACTGTTCATCAAAACAGATCCCAGGACTGGCTAACAACTGATACCCAGTGAGTAAATACTGAATCAGGGAAATTAGGGAAAGGACCTTAAAACTTGAACATTTCATATAAATTATATATATTTAAACTATACTTAAACTTATTTCTGGTGCTTTCTGTATACATACGTGTGTGTGTGACTGACTGTGTTCATTGTGTGTATTATCTCTGATCTTATTTCCTCTACCGTTCTCAGGTCTCAAGTTGTAAAAAATATATAAAATAAAAAGTTCTAAATGTATAATATTGTGTTTATAAATAATAAATGATAATGGTAAAAAATACAGAGATGTTTTCTCCTCAACTCAATTATTAATGGCAAATGTCAGTGCTGATGATGATGATGGTGATGACACAATCAATCACTTGTTGAACAGCAGCTTGGCAGGATTTACTTACAATTACAATTGTGGGAATAACAGCAGCAGCACTCTCGCCAACAACAATAATACATGTTCTTTTCATGTCAGTTTTGAAGTTAATTGCTTGTCGTTTCTTGTTGAGTGAAAGCTTCACACTGTGTCTCAATACACACACACAATGCACCCTCAATAATAAAAATACATGTAATTGCAATTATATATTGATTGATTTATTCATTCACATTCAGTGGGGCAGTACAACGAAACAGGGCCATCACTATATGTCATTGTCAGTGTCATATTTATCACTTGATATGTTTAAAATATGATGCAAAAAGAGCTGTTTCAGCTTAAAATGGCCTTCCTCTAATAGAAATGTATGGTGATGTTTTACTCTTGTAATGAATATCTCCTTCTGGAAACCTGCCTTCCAGACTCCAAGAAATTAACAACAGAAACCACCATGCAGCAGGCCTGCCGCTCCGCTGTGTGTATTTTACACCCGCAGTAATACTGCTTTCACCTGGTAAGGTCACGCTGTACAGCCCACACCGAGTCTAGCACAGCCGAGGCAGCGTCTGAGAAAAAAGATACCTAGTCCCATTTACGACGGGCCAGCCCAGTAAAGCTGGAGTCAGTCTGCAAGTGAAGGGTGGAATAAAGGAGTTTCTCAGGTTTAGGAGGCCCGGCAGAATGCACTGAGGCCCCCCTCCCGCCGAGAGCTGTGCCTCTGTAAATTACACTAACCTGCTCAATTAATCTATAAGCTATGTGATAACACACAACTGTTTCATATGCAGTGAAAATTTATCCTTTAACACTTACCATAAAGGACGATTTAAGGTTGAGGATCATGCACAAGGATATAAAAGAATGTTTTAGGATAAATAAGTAAATACATGTTTTTTGAAATAATTAATTTATTCTAACTCAAACAATGTGCATAAACAAGTTGGATTCCAGTAAGTGTTTACTCCTAAATACCTGTTATTGCATCATATGGGATAACAGGAATTACTTAACAAGCAAAAGTGCTTACAATCACTCTTTCATTATGTATGATATCACTGAGAAAGTATGTAAGTGGAAACGACTAGTTTTACATTTTTGGTCATGGAACTCTGCGGCGGCACATGGCCCCTTTGTCAGAGCGGGATTATCAGGAGCGAGCGCTCACAAAAGGAAATGCTTGTGGAGCTACAGTAACAGAAGGATAAAATCAGCCGTGTGATGATTGGGGTGACACATTTGTTTGGCTGTAATGAAAATAAGCCCATTGATGGTGCATTCAGTCATAGGCCCGAGCCCCCCCACTCCACATCCTGTCTCTTTATCCTTCATACAAGTGGCAGACAGATAGCGGCTCGGGGGATATTGCGGCAGCCAGTGGGTGAGAGGGGCTCAGTGTGTGTATGTGTGTGTGTGTGTGTGTGCAGACCTGTCAGCCTGTCACTTTGCATATACTGCTGATGTGTATGGCGGAGCTGTCTCTGCTGCTGCCCACCAGCTAATCAATGTATGTTAATCTGCAGGCTTTAAGTGCTTTAAAATACCACATTCAACGACACGAGTGACATAAAAACAAGCTTATTTCCTTCAAAACTGTATTGTACTTAATAGAAGTCACAAAACTAAATCCATGCTGCCCATTGTAAAGACTGAGCTGCTCCCCATCATTATGATGGATTAAAATAAAATAGTAAGTCATGATATTTTGTTGTGATTTTGTAAATTTCTTTTGTTGTAATCCCACCAGATTATCATAAAATCTATGCTTGTTCAATTACCGTATTACATTGTTAACAAGCTTCGAAATACAATATTCAATAATCTTGTTTGAATACAAGAACAAACTAAACAAAGTGCAGGAAACAAAGCCATATAAAATGTTGGGCCGCCATCTGGCCTAACTCTAATGTGTGAGACAATGAAGTAAAAGTTTAAAATTTCGAGGCCTTTCCTCTGTCCACATCGTTGTATCCCTGAGCCATGGCAGAGGATCCCAGTGCTGATAAAACATCAGGCACGATGGTAAACCCAGAGCCCACTCGAAGTGTTTGATCCTGGGATAGCAGCTGTGACTTACCCCTTCTGTGTGTGTTTCAGCCACCAGGCATATGAACACACACGCGCAAAAGTGAGAACATCCCTAACGGAAACCTGACTTCAGTTCACTCCACAGGGTGACTGGATGACTTCAGACTCACTGTATCCGTCAGAAATCTACCCTGCGCCCCACCCGTCTGCTCCACCAAAGCCCAGGGCTCAGACGTGCCACACACAGGATTCAGATCAGTGTTCAACATGCACATGTTCACACTGCCAAATGTCTCGGTAGCTGCGTGCAGCTGTTGTATGAGGACTACTGAAGTGGCTCAGAGGAGATGATAAAGAGAGCAGCAGGCCTTTAACCGCAGGATTTTTATCTGGTCTGGTGAAGTGTCACTGAGCCAGACACTGTGTGTTCTGTTGTTAATACCACAACTCAATTGATTAAGCATGACGTTATTAATATTATCAGATCACATGTTGCATGACAGCAGCTCGTCTGTCTTGAAGCTCAAAGCTGGACCCCTTCCACTCATTCAAGACCACTCTGATAATGTGTGCCAGAATCCCACTTCCTTTCCCATCACACCCATAAACAGTCATGCGAAAACTGGTACATCTGTGGTAGTTTAAGAAAAACTTTGCTTTGATCATCAAATGGGATTGGATGTCTATTAATAATGTACCGTATGTCAAATAATCTGCAACATATTTGCTAGTGGCAGTTAGTAAACCAACCTAATACTATAATTCATTTAAAACATTTTAAATAACAAATATGGTGGTTTTTAGTTTCAAAGCATTTTGATGGAAAATCATTACATTTTAATTTCAGTTTTTTGAGTAAAATGTTGCTCTTATTTTTGCACACTGACCCTGTGTGTTTCAACAGAGGCCTTCAGGACCTGTAGCCCCACTCAAGTAAATACCAGAAAAACACCAGCATTGATTGATGACCCTACAGAATATTGGCATCTTTTTTTCTCACCGGTAACCTCTTGCAGTTGTGTGAATGATGACCTCTCCAAAACCACGACAGAAGGTGTTGTTGGCGCTTTGCATCCTGTCTCCTACCAACAGTTAATAATTAATCATGAAGTTGATCTTTCCCTGACTGTAACCAAATAGTTTAGTTTCCTAAACATAATGAAAACCTTAACCATAGAGGTGGTACATCGAGAGCCTACAAATGAGTCATTATTGAAACATATGGGTCGTTTTAGAAGGCACTGATGCATAAGCTTTGTTGTTTAAGTAAGACAGCTGGGTGGCTATATATTTATTTCAAATATAGACATAATATTAAGAAATAAGTCAAAATCCCTTTTGATATTTGCTGTTCTATAAGTGGCCGCAGAAATAGAAGAAGAGCTGGATAGTTAGCATTAGCATGAATCTTCATCACACCTGGACAGTAAAAGAAAAGAACTCAGCAGATGCAGAAACAGCGCAATGATGACAGCAGCACAGAAATGAATGAAAAATAAAATAAAACACCATCTCCCAAATATTTTCAGATGTTCAAATGGCTTTCCTGTGCTCGAGCATCTCCAAACCACCAGCCCCCACCTCGCCACCCCCAAAATGTCTGTGAGCGCTCTGACATCATGTTGGTGGTATTAGGTGTTACACAGGGGTGCATTTCCCTCTCAGTTGTCTGAGTAGAACACACCCGCTGTGGCGGGGCTCCCCCTTGGCTCCATGTGTGACAGTAATTTTACACAGCCGGGGCCCTCGGTCCCGGAGGTGGGCCATTAAAGTTCAGGTGAGGTTAATTACAGAGAATTGTTAAGCCTGCTGCTGTGCGCTGGACGGGTGGGAGGGATTTGACGCCTCCAATGCTGATTTCTGTGTGACACGGCTCCGCCGGCTCCACGGGTGTTCAGTAGCAGATTTACACACAACACCTACAAGCACCAATCATTCACTGAAACGGCTCGAAATCAAAGCCCGCAACACGGCCACATGAAAATACTACAGCTTGTTATTACGCTGGACGGATAAATGACTACACACAACATGCAATTCTCCACATGAAATACACAAAAATGGAGTGTAAGTACCTTTAAATAAACAGCCGAATTTAGGCAAATTATTTTGCATGCACAGAAAGCAGTGTCTAATTTCTATTAACCCTGGGACAAGCCAAAAGCAGAAGCTAGAAAACAAGCAGGAAAAGAGTGACTCAAAGATGCAGTTGCTGTGTTTGAGTAAGGATGAGATTATATTGGATTAAAGGGGATTTTTGCAATGCAAATGAATGCACCTCAAATCAATAAGGCCTGTTCTACTCAATATACAAACTAATTAAGAGGTAATACAATCAAACCAGAATAAAATAGATTGTGCAGCTTCCTCAGAAAGAAATCCAATCAAACCTTTTTATGTGAAAAGATAAAATCTAAAGCGATCTCTCTTTGTACGAATAATGACCTCGGCTTTGTGTCCATTTAATAAGGAAAACTTGTCTTAAGAGGTTACGCTCAATGTGCATATTCTAATCAATATGAATTACATAGGGTTTTATCTATGTTATCTGCTCCAGACTGCTAAGCTAATTAATGTTTTATCGAGTGTTTTAACTCAATTATTTCGCAGTCACTGAAGTTCAGCACAATTTTCTATGAGGAACATTTTCAGTGTAGGTGAAGTAGTTGAATTCTGCAGCGGGACATGTACTAAACTTAGAAACGTGTTCGGTGAAATTTTTGAATTAAAAAAACGGTAGGGGCAATATCAGTGCAGTGGACTATTTTGTAGAGTTTGTAGAGCACCATGCCTTTCTGACAGGGTGTTACATTTTGCGTTGTATCTGCCGGGTATCATTACAAAAGTTTGGACGAGTCCCTCCCCCCCCTCCTCTTGCGCTTCATTCCAGCTGATTGCTCATTTTCTAATGCTAATGGTGCTAGGCTGGGGCTAGGGTTTCTCCCCTGTCAGCTGGCCAATGGGGCTGTGGGACGGATCTAATGGGCTCTGACAGGAGGGAACTGATCTCATTCAAAGGGGATTTGATATGTGGCATGAATGTGGTGACCCTCAATGGACATATTAATGACCGTTATCATTCACAGACTTTGTGCCATTCATAAAGCCCCTTTTCTGTTGGATGCACCGGTGCTGCGCCAAATGCCATGACTTATGGATGAGCTGGCCGTATATTGTTTTCACTGCCTTTTAGGTAACACGTCAAATTGACTCAGAGCTCTGCTCCGGTGGCAGAGGCGGTGGCTAGTCGAACGGTTTGAGCAGCATAGCGCAGTAAATAATAACATGGTGGGTGTTGTTTACAATTCAATTACAACCACACGCTGGCGGAGAAAAAGACAAAAGCCTACAGTCACAGGAGGCATCAGTATGGAGTCACACAGTCAATATTTAGCCTCGCCCCCACTGCTATTTTTGACTGAGGTTTCTCTTCATGCATTCCAAGTATTGTTTGTGCTCATTTCTCATTATTACTGCCTCTACCTCAGGGTAAGCAACGGTAAGAAAAGTCGAAAAATAATGAGAGGATCAAGGGGAGGCTTGTTCAAATGAGTGCAAACACTGATACACAAATTAGCAAAAAAAATTGAGAAAAGGCAAAAAACTTGCTGGCCAAAATGATAAATACGCACAAAGTCAAATAAAAGATCAATTAAAGTTTATGAAAACAAAGTATGAATACAATACGTATTATTTGCCCTCACAATCCAACAAAGTTCATAAACTCCTTAAAAATGGGACTGGGCAAAGGAAGGAAAAAATAAGGTTACAATCAGCATGTGGACTCCTTTGAATAAACAAGTCTTAAAAGGGCAGAGGCTGCTTGTGCACAAAATGGAGCAGCCACAATTAAATGTCTCGGGCAGGATGTTCATCAGAGTGTGGTTTTCCAGAAAAATCCCAAACAAATCTAGCCTGTCTATAAATGGGAGAACCAGCCAGAGAAAGTCATATTCAGCCATACGTGCATCCGGTGAGAAGTAAAGAGAAGAAATTCTTCATTACACAATGACGGCCGCTACAAACACATGTGGCCGAGTGGCTGCAACTAGAGCTATTCCCACTGGTACCTGGCTAAGATATCTGTCAGAAAACCACGCACCCTTCAAAAGAACAACAAACACATGATGCAACATTCAAAGGTTCATGCATCCTGCATTAATCAACAATCAGAAAAAATATATTCATCATCTGTTACATGAACATATCTTACTGTATGTCTCTTTTTAGCAAAAGGAAACAAACAAAATTAAAGACTGCTTTGAAATCAAAGAGACGTGTGTTCTGAAAAAAAGCACATTTATGCCATACAAGTGGTTACTATTACAAATGTATCATTAACCTCTGATTTTAGGGTTACTTTGATTAATTATAAGCATAGTCCAAGTGTTTTCCATTCCCCCCATTTTCCCTGCATGCTCTATTAGCAGAGGCAAGGTGCAGATACGAGCGCAGCAGCAGCAGCAGCAGCAGCAGCTCGGGAGGTGCTGGGAAGTGTTTCTTGACAGCTACACAGGAAGTTACATCCCTCCACACGTCGAGGTGTCACCAGCAGTATTTTAGCAATTCCAATTTTAATCTCAGATTCCTGCCATGTGTTAGCTTCAAAATAAAGTTACACTCTTACATCCTAATAACAATCTCTGTGCTGCAACGAGGTGCTACAAACATGTGTTTCTTTTTTCTGCAAATTTTTTTGATCATTATCAAAATTTGCTTACAAAGGGGTTTTTGAAGCATGTTTAAATCACAGGATGTAAAACACATGGCTTGGTAAATGTGCCTTTGGATCGTATGCTTACTATTAGGAATTAATGAAATATCCTAGATATAGTAATAATTACGCTACTTTATATTTATACACTGCAACAATTTAGATAGAGGTGATATTGTTGTTTTTACTCCATTACTTCAAATCTAAAACACATGATCATCTCATGAAATAATGATGCATTGTTATGGATTCAACTACCCAGCAAAGTAGTCAAAATGATCTCCACCTCAACCAGCAACAACATTCAAATGTTATTTACCCATTCATGTATTAAGAATAGGCTAATAATCTTATAATATATTATAGATGATAATATAATGCTAACATTATGAAAGAGGTTATCCTGCATAATGAGTACTTTAAACGCCTTTTGTTTAATTCTGTAATAGAATTTTAAATTTTGAATGCAAGACTTTTACTTGTAATGGAGTATTTTTGCATTGTGATATTTCAACTTTTTAAGTAATAGATGTGAGTACTTCCTCCACCAGCTTTGGAACAGAAGGAAGTTTTCAAGGAAAGACAGAAAAAAAGGGCCAACCCAAGCGCATCTGATGTACGGGTGTATTGTGTTTCACCCTGAGCATTCAATGAACAGCAATCACTGAGTACATCCTAAAACAGACATAACAAAAGAGCAAAGCGAGCACCAACAACATTACAAAAGTGCTGTTCCTCACTCCGAGGCCAAGGCAGCAGGACATTTTTGCCTGGCTTCCTCCACAGCCTGGAAAATCCTCCCCGCATTACTACCATTGTGAGAACTACTTTGCTTTCACAGTCCAAAGATCAAAACAGCAGCCATGTTTCCAAGGAACAAATGTCTTACCAGCTGGGCTGGTGTGAACACAGATATAATGCTGACAGGAAGCCGAGGCGGTCACTTGTAGAGCCAATTATGTGCAGAGCCGTGGGGGCAGGTTTACAAACACCGCTTTTCTTGTGTCACGCTACTCTAAGGTATATGATTAACTTCTTCACCAAAAGTACCCAGGCAGCCGGGAGTCCTCCCCTCTTTGTAGGTGGCAAAGCTGGTGAGTCGTGGCAAAGAAAAAGTGGGCTGCGGCTGAAAGGGGTTCATTTTGTTGTTTTTATTACTGACTGTACTTCCACATTCTTTGGCCTTTAATGGTTCTTCTTTAGGACATGTTTAACCATTTGGTTAAGTTTTACAGTGTTGCTATCACTGGGAGAATGCAGGTTACAGGCCACTCCTGAAGCCACAGAAGCTCTGCATTCTCCATTGGAGTCAGGAGGAATTCAAATTGACCCATCCAAAGAAAATACCTTTGCTTTCAGAAGACTAATTACAGGCTTTTCCCATGAATGGAGGTTGAAGGAGCAACTTAATTAACGAGTCTCTAGATTACCCGGCATTATTCTGCTGCTGCATTCCCCCAACCAAAATCATTTTCTGGAGGATCACAGGATTTTTCCTTAACAGTTGTGTTAAAAATAAAATTGAAAAAAAAACAAGTAATACCCTGGTGTTCAATCTTGTTTGAATCAAAATAAGGAGCGTCTACAGTGAGTGCCTCCTCCCATGTGGCATTGACGTGGTGGCAGAGGATGGTTACCAGGCAAACAACAGTCTTTTAACTACCCATGGTGCAGCAGCCCTCCTTCATTGTCAAATTTAAAATGTTCCTTTCACCACATCTGCCCTATTTGTGCGGCCTTTTCTTCACCTGACTTGCTCAAGAGATGTGCTTTATCTTAAAGGTCATTTCATTCAACTGGGCAACAAACAGAAGTGAATATAACTGTCCCCAATCTTTCCCTCGCAGAATTCATGCTTGAGTTGCCACAAATAAAGAAGGTCCCTGCCAGCTAGAAGAAGGAGCTCACAATCAGCTCCATAGGGGCAGCTCTACAGAAAAGACTCCCTGTATCATACAGTCCCCCTTTACAACTCTACATTTACATTTAATGACACCCTACATATTAACCCTGGTCAGCATCCAATTACACAGAATAAGTGAATTATCTGTGCCAGCATGCAATTTAAAAATGTTTTTCATGCAATGCGGGTGCAAGGGGGAGCAGGGGCCTCCCCTTTTTTTTTCATCAATCCAGCGTTCATTAAAGTGTGAGCTTGTGAGTTATTTCGAATCCATTAACTCTAAATACAGGTGATTCCCAGCCCCTTTATACACAGGACCACCGAGATTCCCTGTCATGGAGTGTTATATGGGTGTAGAATGACACCAACACAACTGATTTGATGAGCTTTCCTCCCCAGGCCAGCACTCAACCAAACAAACTGGCCGGGCAACCAACAGCACTCCATTCATATTTAATTACAGCCTGCTAACATCGCTCATGGATAACATTACACCCGGCAAAAAGGAGGGAGGGAAGAACTGCTATGAAATTTAAAAATATAGCGAGGAGGTTATTTCTGAGTGGTTGACATGATACAATTTGGATTTCTAATTTAGGGTGAACAAAGAGGATTTTTCATTATTTTATCCAAATCAGATAAATGGAGAGTCAGTGAGGGCAGCACCCATCTCTCTTTTAATGGCATGTAAATAACACCAGGTGGTGAATATTAAGTATCAAACGTGGGACACAGCAGTCTGTGTCACATGACCCACCTTGGTGGGTGTAAAGTCACTGCTGGCCTCCCAGGCAACAAGCTTGTGTGTGTGTGTGTGTGTGTGTGTGTGTGTGTGTGTGGAGGGAGGGAGAGGGGATTAAGTTAGCAGAGATGACCAGATGAGAGGTGGCTGAGTCCAGCCAAGCCATGTCAAGTTACTGAGGGCTGTTCTGAGAGAGCACAAACCAGCTCCCCTGACTCACGGCTGAGCTTTACATCCACAGCAGAAGCCATGTTTGCGCTCAGAGGAAACACCTATAACACCTGCTACATGCTAGTAGTGTCTCTGTATGCATTTTGGCATCAGGAAGTGATAAGATAAAAATTCAGTTGTCGATGTTTGATGGTATATTTTCCCATCTTCCTGTGGATGAGTATAATCTGACACCATGTGACACCATGTCTCCAATGTAGTTATAGAGTGAACCTACAGTCTGTGGAGTAAATGTAAAACATCAGCAGAAAATATCAGGTTTTGGTGTCAATATGATGTAGTGCAATCAGGCATTTGCACTGATGCTTTGCAATCACACAGGTGGAGTTCATCATAGAGAGAAACAGATACAAACACCCACCCATTTTAATGTAGGAGATTGTAAACCTAAGTGTATATAGATGAGGCACATTGAAGGAAACAAACAAAAAGAAAGACTTAACCCCCCCAAATAATAACATAATTTGATCACAAAATAATTCCTAGAATACATCATAGATCAATATCAGAGTCTGATGGACGTGATGGAGTTCCCCTTTTATTTCTTGCTGTTTTTCTACCATGAGGTAACTAGTGGTTCTACGGCAGGTTTGCCGAAGATCCACAGAGGGCTCCAAGAGTGTTCCTCTTTCTTTTCTGCATTGTATTAAATCATCAGTACTGTTTGTAAAAGGCTGGCAGACATGAGTCGTGACTTCCTCATATCCATGGTTAACAGCTAACTGATACATCACCAGTCTCATGCCAGTGTTCTTCCTCTTCCGTGTCTGCAGGATAGACTGTCACTAAGAGTCGATATCTTCGCCATGGAAATGAGACACTTCTCACTCTCACGCACTACCCTTGTGCTTCATCGTATTTATACAGTAGGACAGGTTCATTTTCAGCTGGATGCTATGACATGCATAAGAAATGAATAATACAGAACAGACATGTGTACACACACACACACACACACACACACACCAGATGCCACACACGCACGCACATTCACGGTGTGTCATCGTGTCTTGGCACGGTGGCGCCTGTCACTCAGCGGGGTCCTGGAATATGCACCGGGGCCATCGACAGGCGTCTGTGTCAATGCCTGACAAACCTCAAGACACCAGGCTGTAATTGGAACGACTGACCTAATCCTCAGATCAAGACAGACTCATTGACAACCTAAGCGGGCGGCAATCCCAGCAGCGCCTTATTAGTGGAGCTGGCCTCTTCGCTGGGAGCACTGATGTCATCACTGCCAGCCAAAAGACGCTGCCTCGGCCAGGCAAGGCATTTCACAAAAACTCACATTTTATTTTACATTACACCTGTCTTGGTATGCTTTTCAAGCCTGACATAAAGTCAGTCACCTCTTCATGAGAGGCCTCTCTCTGGTGTGACCGCAGTGTGAAGGGACTCGTTTTTTAAGTTGAAATAAAAAGATTAAAGAATGAATCATTAAACCAAACCAATTTGCACAGCTCACTGTGACTTTAGAGAATATAATGGGTTTATCGCTATGACATGGGTCTTGTTATCGTTACCAAAAATGTCTGAACGCTGGCATGGACACTGGAGAAGATTGCAGAAATCATACCTTTTGAAGGCAAATTCATGATGTGGACATTTGTGGTAAAGCAAAATTGGTGTGAACAGTGCAAAATCATTTTGATCAAGTAAACTACACTTACAGTAACGATTAAAGGAATAGTTTGATCACATTATTTGACAAACTATTATAGTTTGGAAATTATAACTTATTTGCTTTCTTGCTGAGAGTTAGATGATAAACATGGAGCTACAGACAGTAGCTGGTTAGCTTATCTTGGTAAAAAGGCTGGAATCAGGGGGATATAACTAGCCTGGCTCTGTCTGAGGCAGGGGTCATCAACATGGTGTCCGCGGGCCTGTTCTAAAAATAGATATATATTTCTCTGTTTCCTACCTTGTTAAACCATTGTTGATAATTATTGTGAGAAATCATTAACATGATCAGTGTCTTCACATAGATGAATATCATTGATTTTTAATAATAATATATAATTAAAAGTAAATTACATTTGCATTAATCGGTACCCAAGAAGTAGCTCTCAGTTTCAAAAAGGTTGGTGACCCCTGGTCTAAGGTAACAACATTTGCCTATCCCTGAGCATTCTTGGTCCTCTTTAGATAACTTTTTTTTATTTCTCAAGATGTATTCAGTGATTCTAAAATAAAACAAACAACAACAAAAAATTAGAAAGTTTAGTTTGGTCCTTTGTGCTGCAGGTGTTTTAACAGTAGTTATTGCTGCTGCGGTAAGATAGTTAATTAGTTGAGAAGTACTGAGAAACACTGACGTTTCTTTGACGCCTCAACTAAATGTTGTAGATTCCTGCAGAGGATTGAGATTGCTGCCTAATCCTCCTCACCAACTAGGCTAATGCTCACTTTCCTGGCTTGCCTGTTCCCAGAATCACTTGCCTCAGGTGAATAGGTGAGGTTAATATAATGTTTAATACAGTGCTTGGTGAAATGTGTTTCATGTCAACTGCGCCTGTCCTTGTAGTGCTTGAACCTTTGAGATTTTATTGATGGTACTGTCCCCAACCATTGCGTTTAGTGCAAACTCCCTAAACCCGAGCAAAAAAAAAAAAAGTGAAACATCAGCCGTGGAAGATTAACCCACCAGGACAAGCCTCCTGCCTGTAGACAGTGCAGTACATGTAAGGAATCACTCACACTAACACAGCTTGCATCGCTTGGAGCAGACAGCTAGCAGATAGGCTCTTGCACCCCTTCAGTCTCAGCAGAAATAGCCACAGTGCTCTCTTGAAATTGCCCTGTGTACTTCTCTCTCGCCTCACAGACTGGTAATCTGCTCTCTGATGGAGGGGAGCATGTAGCAGAGGTCACCTCTGACACCTTCTTGGCAGAGCCACAGAGCTGGCTCCCAATACCGCTCTCAAAAGCCAAGATGCCCAATACCCCCGACAAAGTGTGTTCGTTTGCGGCCTCTTATGACTGCCTGAGATCTCCTGTCAAGGGGCATATCAGAAGGGTTCACATGAACAGAGACACCCCGTATGCACAATCAAGATATAACACACGTTAGACTAAATATCTGGCAGATAAGGTGTCACAACTGTATGAATGCAGCCCTAAAACACCAGTAGAATTAAAAGCAAGAAGAATGCACACACAAAGATGATTTACATTCCTACAATTATTATGTTTCAAATCATAACGTGCGACCAAGGCTGAAATGGTCATAAGATACCAGTAACTATTAGTTACTACAACTCCTTTCAAAGAACACAAAGTGTACTTTTCTTTCAAAGTGCTAAGTAGTCCTTGGCAAAACGTGAGAGCCATCAGCCTCATGCAGAGCATGACATGAGTGTTTCTGTGTATGTGTGCGTGTGCGCGTGTGTGTTTGTAGTTCCTGGCTTTTGTAAAGGCACCGGGAAGCTCGAGCCGTCCACCCAGGCATGCCTGTGCAGTGTAACCAAGGCTGACTGGCTGACCTCAGACTGTGTGGGCCCTTTAGCAGAAGATGAAGGAGCTTTTTCATTGACACAGGAAC
This sequence comes from Nannoperca obscura, assembly GCA_036024295.1. NCBI lineage: Eukaryota > Metazoa > Chordata > Actinopteri > Centrarchiformes > Percichthyidae > Nannoperca > Nannoperca obscura. Next base: position 35,110 of record JAVQJL010097597.1, read on the forward strand.
AGGAGGTATCGCCTTCCCTTTGCAGCAGCACTCATTCATGCCAGACACAATGCGTTATTATTGGTTTTGAATTGAAATGTTAATTTTGGGAACTGGGCAACTGGGCCTGAGAGCCTGCCCTGCTCATTTCTCATTTTTCCCCTCGGCCGAGGCAGAGATTTAACGGATAGAGTTAACCCTAAACTTGCCTTGCATTACAACACCTTAGGTGAGCAAGGTAAGGACTTAGGGCCTGTGGACTAGGCCACAAACACAACATGCCAGAGCTTTCAGAATTTGAAGACTGGATGTTGAAGAGAGCTCCATCAGGAAAGAGCTGAAAGGTTCGTGGTAAGAGGTATAACCTAAAAGACACCGGTCCATATCCAGGGAGCAGTCACTATTGATCCTGAGGCCGGGGAGGAAAAAAACTGCTCTTTCAGGGGCCGGTGGTGTGAGGTAGACAGGTCAGCACTCTGCTGTACGGCCCCATAGAAATGAGTGCATCAGCAGGCCCGGCAGATCTATATGACAGGAATTAAACAGCATAATCAAATTGTTTGCGCAACCATTTAGCATCTCATTCCCTCACTGCCCTGGGCCAAACTGACCACTGGAGACTGGCCATCCACAGCAGTAACAAAGTAGGGCAATAACTAACAGCGATTAAAGGAATATTGATGGCCTGTGACACACAGCATCCTGAAAAATGCTATTTGGTCAAATAGCTGCAATAATTAAGTATATGAGGGTCAGTCAATTTTATCTGCAGCTTTTATTTGGATCGATTATTTAGTAAACCGGCCAAGCCTCAGAGAGCATTATTGCTGAGTGGGGTGTTGATTTCATAGCGCAAGTGCTTCAGCCAAATCTCACAGTGGAAAGGGAACAGACAGGAAGTAGAAGTGTTACAAATATTACTAATAGAAGGATGGAGGTAAAGAAACTAAATGTCACTATTATTGCTGTAAAACTTTTTTTTATACTGTACACGTTGACCTTGTTCTGTGACATTTTAGCCCTTAAAATCATTTCATTCTGTCCTTTTATTTCAAAACATTATGTTCTTGATAGCCTTTTTTACTTGTCCCAGATAACAGGAAAACATAAAAAAAGTCAAATTTTCTCACCGCGGATTGATAAACATTAGTTGAAAGATGAGTCCTGGCTGTGAAAAAACCTCGGAGCATTTAATGTGATGCAGTGGTTAAAAATAAACTAGGCCATTTAGAGGCTTCTCTCCCAGTTGATTGATTAAACATTAACCTGTTGGATCTGGGATATTTCTTATTAATCACAGGTGGCGCAGACTTAACTGAGCATGAGGAAGGCATGTTCGAAAAGACCTAGATAGGCAGCACACTACAAAAAGTACACACACACACACACACACACTTACACATGCATGAAATCATGTAATATAACATATGCCATTTAGTGGCTGCTTTAATCTGATGAGTGGTGCAGTTTTAGCGCTGGTGAAACCAGTGGGAGTCAAACATTTAACTCTGGTGGTGTAATTGAGTTACACACACACACACACACATCTCCATATCAAACAGCACATTGTGGGAATTGCCATGACCTAATGCATTTCTTATCTTACATTTGATTACACATTTCACAGAGAACACCATTTTCCTCTTGCCTACAGCAAGATGTCCAGTGACAAAACCAAACTTGACCAAAGAAGTGAGTAGGTTTTAAAGGAGTGTGTGGCAGTAGAAGACAGTAGAACAGAGCAAAATCTCCATCAGACCATCCTCATTTTCCCACAGTCAGTGACTGTGTAGAAGAACCTATTACACTCCAATAATGTCACTGAATATTCAGCCACTGTAGCAGGCCGTTGCTTTGATCTAGCACTGATGTGGGTGGCCATTATCCACAAGTACAACAGTCTCCAATTTGAGTCTGACAGAGCACTGAACCTGCCTCCAAAATAGCTACGTTTTTCTTGCTGTAACCACGGGTGACTTTTTTGTGCCCGAGGAGGCTTTTATGAGAAAATTGACAAAGTAAATATCCTTTCAGCTGTTTCCCTGATGAATAATGTACGCAGAGGCTTCTTTCAAAAAAAAATTTAAAAATGTCAACAGCTTCAGGGTTGTCCCTGCACATCAGCTGTCATCGTGTGATGTGGGTGGCGGTCCTGGCGCGGGGGCTTACGGCAGCACACAGGTGCCCTTTTCACTCCCAGGCCGAAAATGACAAATTCAATAAACTCAAGACATCTCTCCGGAGCACCTATGGAATCAAACACACCTGACAAGCAGCTGAAGGGCTTCTTCCTAGTCGCCCTGACATCCCATCTTGACGCTCAATATCAATATCTCTGCGGCTGCAGAATATCTTTCCGTCTCACTAGCATGCTATGACACTGTGAGAAAGAATAAGAATATGTGTCAGAGGTTGTGGGATCGAGGTAAGACTGCAATGAGGAAATTGAATCTGTGAGATGACATTAACAGAGAGTGTCCCCAACTCTGTGTGTGTTCAACCCCAGAGCAGACAGGCCTGGCTAGGGTTACCAACCGTAATTCTGATGGTGAAAGGGCCACAATCAGCCTACTTAATCTCGAAGCTGTTCTTTAAAACCAAAGAAAGACGATCTGTCTCCATTCTACTGTACAAAACAAGGAAACATGTGATTCATCGTAAAATGGAAATGCACATTAAATTAAATTTCCCTTTAGAGGCAATGAGGACAACCATTGACTGCAGGGTTTTCTGTGATAACAAAAAAGGTGCTTGTACTCGGTCTCATAAACCTATCCTGACCTGAAAGCGCAAACCCTAGACATCAAATTTTAAAGAATTAGCATCACAATGGGCTAAATGTCCCCCTTGTAGTAAAAGCCCAGTAAAACGGCCTTGCAATTTCAGTGGTGATGATAAACTGCGAGCTGCAGATAGCGGGAGCACTGAGCGTGAGACAAACCCTCACTGTACGTTCATTAGCATCCCCAAAGGTTCCCATCATGACGCTGAGGGAAACAGAGCACTGTGGCCGTTCTGCAAGCATGAGTGCCTTATTAAAGAATGGGCCACGGAGCCTCAAGTTTGGTGAGTCTGGTCCGCAAAGAGATCGCATTAGAGCTCCCACCTGTTTTCTGGGTACTCATTTGACACAATAGGTCATGAAATGCAATATGGGCCTGTGCCTCTCTTTCTCACCACACACAAAAAGCCAAGGAGCGGATGAACTGCAAGATAAATGACCTTGACATTTGGATAGTGACCAGATTGCCGTGCCATAAAAATAAACCATGCAAAGACAATCTCGAAACCCTCATTAGACCAAAGCAGCAACTTCAATGGGGAACAAACAGGAGGGGAATGAAGAGGGAAAAAAGTGTCTGGTTTGGGGCAAGATGGATATTTCCTCGAAGACTTTGATTGCTCGTCTGTGATAGCTGTGAGAGTGTACAGGACTGAAAAACCTCCCTCTATGTTTGTACTTACAATCTGGAGGTCTTGTCTTCCAACCAGCTGTGTACACGCTGCAGACAGGCTCCATTTTCCACAGGAAGCACGATGAGAACCACAGGAAGATAGAACCACCATGAAATGGCTGGAGGAAAATGACAACATAAATTAGGGTGAGGCTTATACAAACATAAAATATAAAACTAATAATCACTTTGTTATACAATAAAATACAATTACAGGCCATATTAGCAAAAGTAAAGGCAGCACAAATGTCACCAAAATAACATAACTTGACCAAACTACCAAACTTGTCTGCTTGAGGTCTAGATGGAGGAAAACTATTTTGAAACCCCTTTGTGGTTGTGTCCGCCTTTACCTGGATGGAGAATTAACAGTGAATATCTTCTGAATCAGAGATGGAGAGGAGATGTAACACTGCTCACCCAGTGTAGAGTATGATTTATACTGATATATGCTTCTCAACATAAACAAACACCAGAGAAGTATGTTCTTGCAGGAAATAGGTCTTTGGGCAAGTCCATCACCTGAGTGTGACTGACAGCTTGGGCAGGTGTGGCGGTGCATCTGAGGGGTGGGGGGGCGCAGTGAACCGTGGCTGGCTAAATGAGGCTCACCATTGTTCTCTGCGGGTCTTTGATCTCCCAGCGGTGGGCCAGAACCTCAGTGGGGAGTCCAGGCCGGGCCCCAGGCTACGGTTCGCATTGACTCCGGGGGGCTGACAGCACATGGCAGAAGATGTAGGAGGGGGCTCCAGCTCCGCAAGATAGCTTCTGTGCAGCTTTATCTCAGCCCGACCTGAAGGACCATGGCGGACAGAAACTACAGATATTAATCAGATTTCACTCCTGACTGAAATCCCCCTGATGATACTGTTGATGAGTCAAGAAGCAATTTACTTGTTTCTTTCCTTAATTTTTACTTTCTTTCTTTTTTCGTTTCCTGAATCAACATGCACAAACACACACACACACACACACACACACACACACACACACACACACACACACACACACCACAAGACCCATCTAATCTTAAACCAATTATTATATCATTCCATACCCACTGTCTCCTAACATGGATGGCATGTGCTGTAAAAAAAAAATATATATTTTAATTTCCAGAAAGCTACTAAGTTTTATTCAGTCATAAAAATATTCAAACCCTTTAAAAGACAACTGTTTTTGACAAAACAAAGCAGATTGAAATGGATCACCTCAACTTGATTTACCAAAACAAAGTACAAAATAATCCCTAACACAAGTTAACTTGACTGGAAACAAATGATCTTATTTTTGCAGAGTGGCAGCTGTGCATACAGCCCTTACTTAAGGCCAACTCTTTAATGAACCTTCAAGTGTACAGTAAGTGGACATGAGTGGCTTACAGCTACAGTGAGTAATGTTTCTTTACTGATGGTTCCCATCCTCTCCAGACGCTGCAGCAAAAAGGCCATCAAGCCATTTAACTCAGACGAGGGGGAAAAAACAACCAACACTAAAATAAAAATGCATTTGATAAAATATTACGAATAAATCAAAATATGTAGGAGTGTGTTTGCGTGAAGAAGTGAATATGCAGGACATACGAATGTCTCCTATGAGTGTGTTTATATCATAATCTCTGTGGCCTCAAAGCACATTCACACTGTGGCTGCAGAGAGGTGGATGAGACGTACAGCACTACAATACATTGTGACAGTGAACAGGGCAGACTGGGACAGCCCCTCTTAGTCTGTATAGCGATTGTGTTTCAGTGTGTTCGCCCGGCTCTTCCTGTGGTGCTCTGTGTTGTGGAGCAAAAAGCCAATGCTGGGAGCCACACTGGAAGAGATCAATTGTACACATTCCTGCCACCTGAGATTCAAGTGTTTCTGTAATGCCGCCAAAGCTCAATCGATACTTAAAGCGAGGAAGAGAGAGGGAAGAGCCCAGTCCATGCTTGGTGGTGCTGGGACTACTCATACAGAGATAAAGCATGTATCTACTCCTGTATGTTGCTGTTTCCCACCTGTTAATAGTCCACAGAAAAATGAATCATCATGCTTTTATCTAAACAACAGTTTAGTACATTTTATATTCAGTTAATTCAGACAAGGCTTGAACTATTGCTGCAACACTACAGTAATTATTGGTCATTTTGTAAATCTACAGTGTGATGGAATTTTATTTTTTCTCCTCTTATTTCAAATATTATTATAATTTATAATTAAATAAAACGTTATAAATGACACCTTAAATTTACAATAACAACAAAATTAATAATGCAAGAAAAAGAAGAAAAAAGGCGGACTTTTGTGCATAAATGGAAGTTAAAGTTGTAACTACTAACGAAGTGTTTGTCATAATTAGCAGAGCAGCAAGAACGTGGAGCAGTTTCCTTTTTCTTTCTGTCCTTTGAAGGCATCTCTCAGGAAGCCGATGCAGCCTACTGCACTAACAGAGCTCAGGGGAACAGATGTGACTGTTAAGAAGAAAAACAGGCACTGTGGGCAAGGATCATTTAGCTTCGACGTCTTGAAATATAAAACGTAAATATTGGGGATTTCGGCTTTGTGAAGAGGAGGGGAGAGCGCCGAGGATGCTGGACAGAAATGAACAGATCCTGTATTGCAGGATGTGCAACGATGTGTTAAATTAAATGCAGCTGTTGAAATACAAAAGGGGAAAAGAATTCAGTTTGAAAAAAATAAAATAAAAAAAGCCAGGGAAATGCCTTCAAATCCGTCAAAGGCTCGATCCGAATAAATGTGTGATCGTTTTGACAACTTATTATTATTATACTTAACATCGTCGAATTTTTAATAGAACGTGTATTTCCTTAAAATCCACAAACGACATTAATAACCCGGCTGCATCCCCGACACCTTGATGCTGAATTGCGCCTCCTTAACTTACGTGTCCAGGTAAAATAACCTCTTTTCCCCGCGGAGACTATTTCTTTTTATTACAATTTGATGAACGTGTGTAAATAAATGGCAGGGGTGGGGGGGGGGAGTTTTCCTTTCCGTGTAAAAAGCTTGGAATCTACTTGATTTCGAGGATTAGCGATTAACTGGCGATTTCAAGGATTGGCAACGCAAATTATGAGGTTAAAACTGTGGTCGTTTTAAATTAAAGAGCAGGCAAGCTCACACCATCCAAGCCCCCGTTTCTGCTTCTGCTCTTTGTCACTGCAGAAAGTTGCACAGGCTGTGCAGTGGGGCCCCGAGTACAAATTATTCAAAGGCAAAAAGTTACGTGTTGTTTATTTCTTCTCTTCTTTCAAATGATTGTCAAAGCTTGATGTGTAAAAAAAAAAAATGTCAGTATATTTTCAATGGTATGATAAATAAAGGAGGGAATAAAAGCACACAAACACACAATGTTTCTTTTGGAAAACTGATGTATTTGATTATTTGAGTAAAGAATTACAGTATCTTAGTTGTTAGTAGGTATTAAAGTGTAGAGAAACTGGACCCATAAAGATCTTCCAACTTTCCAAGAAAGTGCATGTAACAGTCCGAAGGTTGTCAAACCCAATATATATTTATATTTATAAAAACACTATCATTTTGTCACCTGGCCATGATGGACTTCTCTTGTGTGAGCTTTATGTACATTTTCTTGTGAGGGAGTTTGTATTTCCACATCTGAACATATTTACAGAAGCTTCAACACAAAACCTTGCACTTGATGTCAGTGAGGATGCTGGGACATAGCAGCAACGTGGAAATCCAGCTGAGAAACTAAAGGAGAATCCTGCTCATTTGATTGGCTGTCTCAGTTCCAAACACCAGGAAATAGGCCAGGCCGAATGTTCCCTTCTGTCTTGCTTTCAACACCACCAAAATACGAGCAACAAAGAAAATAAGAGATTGAGAGAAAAAAAATATGGAAGTAAACAAAAAGTTGAAAGTACAATACACAGAAACAGTAACAACAAAACAAGTCAACACTAAAGAAACCCTTGAAATGTAGCAAACTTCAATGTTTTGTCTTTCTTAAATAAAATAAAGGTAAATAGCAATTGGAAGGAAAGAAAGGAACTACCACATCATTTAGTCCCTTGCCTGAATTTCATTGTTTTGTTTTGATGAGGAGAGGGGGGCATGAACACACAGACGTTAGACCATCTACAGAAGATCAGTGTACATTATTTACAGCAAGTCTGTTTGCTTATTACAGGGCTAATGCATCACATGAACATCAACAGTTCGGATATAGCTACTACAGACAGAAAATAACTTAATGCCAAGGTAAGGTTATCTACCCAGATATTCTAAGTTTCAAAAGCACATTTTTAAAGCACCCATACATACCCATTCTGGCTTTAAAACAAACAATAACCTAACTGTTAATGCTTTCACTTGGTTTCAAGCAAGGTTATAATCACTAATAAATAAGCTCCTTAAAACTATAACATGTACATTGTACAAAAAAAGCAACTTCTTCACACTCGTGTTCGTAAAGATTCAATGGCGAGCAAAGCAGTTCAGTTGATTTTGTCCCTGTCTTGTTCTTTTTCTTTCTCTTCTTCTGTGTGTGTCTACATATGTGTACAATATGCCTTTAGGCATCTTCATGGGTCTGTGCGCAACTGAGGACATACACTCTAACTGGTGACAATTTCTTTATTGTCCTCCATGAAGCGTGTGAACCGGAAGTGGGCCCCGTTCTCTGTGTTAGCCATTTTCTCCAAACCAGCAAGAGCAGCATTGGGCTCCATGCTATGTAGCTTGTCTAGGCTGCCGGTCAGGCCCCCAATGGGAGAGCTACCCCCATTTCCCACACCACCTGACATGGGTGGGATGCCTCCATTCTGGATGACAGAAATTTCATTTGTCTTCATTGCCAGGCCATTGGAGAAGGCTGCAGCGTATTGGTTCCAGAAACTGGCTGGGTCGCCATTGCTTGCCCTTGATGCCATGTCCTTCTGGAAGATCTCAGGAAACTTGACTGGGTTGGTACCTAGGAAGGCCATTGGCCCATCTACGGAGAGCCTGCGGCCACGTCTGGCAGGAGCACTGTTCCACATGTGTGTGCCCATGTGAACCTACAGAGAGGGAGAGAGGGAGGAGAGAGACAGAGCAATGAGAGGGATGAAAATTAGTGATGTTTACAAACTTGGCCAACAAGAGCTGCACATGAGATGATGCAATGGAAAAAATAATAATAATGCTCCAAATTAAAATAGCTTCACACCCTGGGTGCAGCAGACCAGTTAGTTGCCTATGCTTCAAGAGGTACCAGCATTGTGTAAACATCTTATTTTGGCAAGACTGATACATGCTATTTAATCTAAACCTTAATTTGCTCATCTCACAAGGGCACCACAGTGCTTTGGGAATAATTGCACTCTTCAATTGTACTGGCCAGTATTGCATGTGACTTTCCATGACAAAGACAAAACAAAAAAAGTTTCAACCAAAAGCCAGAGCTTGATTTACTACAAAAAAGTATCCTAAATTCCTCTCTAGGATAAAGTATTGACACACTCAAAAATAATTGACGTAATTTTAAATTAAAATCACATAATTCTTCCAAAATTCTGTAGATCATTATCCAGGATCCTTTTCTTAATGATTTAGGCCTGTGATGGTTTTCACAGAATCCATTATGGAAAACTACAGACTGACCTAGCGCACAATGATTGCCTCTGATAATTAATTATCTGCACTGAATCATTCTTAGCAGATTACATTCTGGAATTTCTTCCCAATAATCATATTAGGTGTGTGATTCAGCCTTTCCACTAAGGTCATTTTTTCTCAGAGAGCTTTAATTCATTATACAACATCACCTCTTGATGCCTTGTACACTGACACACCACATAAAACTAAATAGCAGCTCTGAGACTAATTCTTCTCAAACATTCTCACGCACAATCTTTTAGGAGACCAACAGTTTTCTGGATGTTTCAACATTTACCTTGAGGTTTCCTTTGGTGGTGAAAGCTCGACCACAGATGCTGCAGGCAAAGGGCTTCTCTCCTGTGTGGGTTCTCTCATGGATCTGTAGAGCACTGGAGGAGGAGAAACACTTCCCACAGGTGTTGCAGAAGTGTTGCTTGGGTGTCCTGCGTGGTGGAGCAGCGGAAAGCACTGGGGAAGTGGAGGCAGATGATGTGACCAAGCCAGGGGGCATGTCCTTGTTTTCTTGATGGAGAACATGGAGGAAACCGTTGACCTCTGGTTTGTTAAGAGAGCCTACAGAGAGAAGGGAAGGGGTCGGGCTGGAGGACAGGCTGGTGTTTGACGGCTCAAAGAGCTGTGAGGGCAGGTCTCTCATTTGATGGGTTAGCATGTGCTGCTTGAGATTGCCCTTGGTGGAGAAACCCCTGTTACAGGCCGTGCAAATAAATGGTCGTTCTTTGGTATGGCTTCGATAGTGAATGTCCAAGGCACTCTGACAAGCGAAGGTCTTCCCACAGATGTCACAGGATGTGTTCTTGATGATGTTACGCTCACGGAAGGGGAATATCATACCCAGGGGTTCTTTTGAGGGGTTGACAGATGTCAGGTCCAGGGCTCCAATGTTGGAGGGGTGAGAGTGCAAGAGGCTTGCACTGGTGTGCTCCAAGGATAAGGCCCTCTGATGCCTTTCTTCGAGGCTGGGGGATTTGCGTGGTTGTGGCTGCATGCTAGTGGGGGATGGCGCCTGCATGGAGGAGGTAGATTCTGACACAGCTGGACTCCCGGCGCTTTGGCTTTCAACATCCCCTCCCAGAGATGAGGAGTCATTGGTGAGGCAATCCCCCTCAAATAAGCCATTTGCCAGAGCCTTCATGTGGCTGGCTTGTAGCTCCTCTGTTTCATTATGGTGGGCATTCTCTCTGCCATTTTTCTCTTGCCCCTCCTGGTAAGCCATTTCAAGAAGAACTGGGGAGTTACATAGACTGTCATGGGAGGCATCAGCTGACCTGGGTGTGTCTGGCACACTGCTATCTGGGCCCTCCTCCATTCCTTCAATGTTGTCATCAGAGAAGTTGTCCAGATCATCAAAGTGTCTCTCCTCAAATGAGCCAGTGTCAGAGGCCATAGACTCTGGATAACTCTCTGGCAGAGGGGTGTTGGGGATCTGCCCACCCATGTGCATGCGAATATGTTGCTGTAGAACCACAGCATTTGTGAACTTCTTCTGACAAATGGGGCAGGAGTGTTGAACTCTAAGAGGAGGCATGGCCCTATGGACGCTGTAGTGGGTCTTAAGATTTCCCTTGGTGGTAAATGCCCTGCCACAGACTTTACACTTAAAGGGCCTTTCCCCAGTGTGAGTGCGATAGTGCATTTTCAGAGCACTTTGGCAGCTCAGCACCCGGTGGCAGATGACACATTCGTTTGGGTCTGTCACCTTCCTGTCAATGTTCTCCACAAGCTGCTGTAGCTTAGAGGTCTCTGACCCCTGGAGAGGATCCAGGATGCCTCCAAAGGGGAACTTAGCCTTGAACTGATCAGACATTAGAGGCATGAGTGGGTTGGTCATCATGGGCGGGCTGTTAGATGTTGTGTAGTCTGCAGTGCTGTCTGAGGCAGAGCTCACATTTGTCATGAAGCCTGATGAGTGGCTGCCTTCTTCAGTTTTCCCATTTGAGGTAGGCAGAGTTGCACCTTCGCCCTCTTCAGACACTCCATCATTACTTTTAGCTAAAGGCTCAGTAGCTCCAGAGTCACTCTTTGAAGTAACAGAAGGGCTAGTTATGGCTATTGAATGATCTTCCTTTTTGATAAAATGTGGCAGGCTCGGCATGGTTGGCGGCAGCAGCATGCCGACTGAGGAAGTCAGAGTGGGCAAAACTGGTTTGCTGTCCAGCCAGCTGGTGACAGGTTTCTCAGGGGGCATAGACATGCCGTATGGAATGCCGGTGCTTGTTGGTATGTTGTCTAAATGCTCAGGAACAGGGTAGGGGTTCATCTGAATGTGTGGATATTTTTCTTTATGGCGCTGGAAATGCACCTTCAGGTTACCACGGGTGGAGAAGCGGTTGCCACAGATATTACACTTGTACGGTCTCTCGCCTGTGTGAGAGCGCAGGTGGATTTGCAAGGCACTGTCACTCCCAAACACCTTGCCACAAAACCTGCACTTATGCTTGAAGAAAGCTTCGTCAGAGCTGCTCTTGTGTTCAAATGAAGTGACATTTGGCGGCTTGCCTTTCGTCCGCTGGGCCAAAGCTGCTAAGGAGTTGAGGTCCTCTACAGTGGTGCCAACACTGGGCAGAGAGTTGGAGAACATGGGGTTTCCAGGTGGAGGCTGAGGTAGAAGGGGATTCATTGCAGAGCTTAACAAGCTACGCATTCCAAATGCTGGCGTGGATGACTTAGCTAGTGAGGAGTTGCTGAGCTGAGAGTGGAGGCTACTCATATGACTTGGCCTCTTGTCAGAGGACTGGGCATTGACTGTTGATGGCCCCAGTGTGCTAATGCTCTGAGATGTCTCACTGCTGCTTGGGTTGGACTGAGGTAGCTGTGCCGCTGCAGCCAGCTGCTTGAGGCTGCTAATACTGGCTGACTGACTAGCCAGGTTCTGCGCTAGGCCTGCGGCTGCAGCCAGCTGTTGGGAGAGATGTGAGCTGAGTGTGGTCAGTGGGCTGGCAGCAGGCCCCATTGTGCCTGGAGCAGGAGTTGGGGGCACCTGCATTTCTGGGGACTGGGAGGCCAGTAGCAGTATCTGATGGCGAATCTGTTCAATAAGCTGCAGCTGGTGGATCTGTTGTTGTTGTAGGGCTAGAAGCTGCTCCATAAGGGCTGGCACTGCCACCCTGGGTCCCCCAGAGGAGCGAGCCTCTTGGGAGAATTGAGCCACAGCCACTTTGGTGCTCTGCAGATTTTCAATTATGACATTGCTGTTGATCATGGAGAAGTTACCCAGTTCAGTCAGGTTACTGAGCTGAGGTAGAGGGGCAGAGATGGCTGAAGTACCGACAGCAGGGCCAGATGTGCCCCTGCCACCATGGCTGCTGACTGTGTTGATGGGGCTCCCACTCTCAGTATGACTGCCTTCCTCTTCATGACCACTGCTCATTCCAGAAACATCCACGTCCATGGATTCGTCTTTTTCAAGAGTGTTAGGCTCCAAAAGGTCCATGCAATCTGTTTGATCAGTGTTATTAGCTGTGTCATTCATCCGGTCATCGGGATTATGTGGAGGAGACCCAGGCGAGAAAGTTCCGGTGGGGGAGGCAGGATTTTCATTCACTATCAGAACTAACTGATTCTTAGTGCAATTCTTCTGGTGTTCCTCAAGATCTGAAAGTTCAAAGAACTCAGCACAACATCTGCTACAGACATGGGCGTCTGACTCCTTGCAGAGGGGGTCCTCTGAGCAAAGTTCCGTGTCCCCTGAAAAAGAGGAAACAGAGGATTAGTGATTAGAAATGTTTTGCAGCTGAAGAAGCAGCTTTATCTCCTCAAATTCCATTGTTGTTAATCTTAAGTTAATCAGTTTTACACTTATCCCCTTGATGTGTTGACAAAAACAACGATCAAAAGGCAACAATAAGCCCACAAAAATGACAAAAGGCCTTATTCAATGCAGTGGCCTCTGAAACATGATAAGAGGGGATACAAAATCAATGGGAACTACACAAATATTGCTTAAAAGTGATCTTTGAATATGTACATCTGGGTTTCATCAGCCCAACCAAAGGTAATCATTTTCTCCAGATAATCCATCAAAATATAGAATAGAGTGAAGCAAGGACATTGGGTCTTAATGAAATTTCATAGAAAGGCATTGATTTCCTATATTCCATGCCCTTCAAAGCCCACTTGTCCACTCGGCGCAAATCAAGCATTTGAAGGACTTATTAGACTTTCAATTTGCTGTCAACTTTGCTCATTTTCAGCCAACTATGGGCATCTTGGACAGGTTATCTATGTCACTAAACTAATTTGTATCCACTCAGGCTGCAGTCACAGTGAGACATGAACAACAGAGCCTCTGGCATCTAGGCCGTTACGTGCACACACTAAACGCAACAAGCAAAAACAAAGAGGGAAAAAATGAAAGCATTAGAAAGAAAATTGTGACATTTCATACACATGATATAAGATTTTCAATGTCTCAAGCGTCTGCTACCTAATGAAAAGAATACTGTGAATTTTTAAGTCACCAGACTCTTGTTCCATAATTGTGAATAAACTTCAACCCCAAACATTAGCAACCATTGAAAAGGCACTCATCTGTAAATGCAAAAAAGCAACGAAAAAAAAAACGTATTTTTTTAAAATAAATGACTTGGTCAAAAGTTGAGTTGAGTTGAATGCATGCAATAAAAACTTGCCAAAACAGAGAAACTGGACATACCAGCTGCAGCAACTTCTGTTGTCACTGACATGAACATTCTAAACTAATGACCACCTTTCAAATGCGCACAGAAACAGGTTTTATAATTTTCCATTTTGATAAACAGGACGAGTCAGGGAGTGAAAAGGCAAGAAGACACCCTGCCCCCAAAGCCACTGCTGTGCTCCAGACTTTCTTATTCTTTCCCCTCTTTGTCACACTAAAATCTCGCTGTTTAACATACAAGTTGATTTACAAATTGCATTTCTCTATGAATCCCTTTCATTGTGGCTCTGGCCCCTCAACACTTTCATCAGGGCCAAGAATTCATTTGCAAATGAAACCCAGAGAAGTGCAGCCCTGCCCCACAGAGAGACAGGATGCCTTCCCATTGTTCGCGCAGCATGGGAGCGGCGGGGATCGTCGGCACAGCCTGGCCCTGCTCATCTCAGTCGTCTCAAAGCAGATCCTGTTTAATTCAGGGATTATCTCCCTCAATGTTTCTCTGCTCAGAGACATCAGATAACGCAAAGTTGCCATGACAGTAAACCCTGGCCCTCACACCACCAAACCATGCAAACGGGGAAGACCCAACTTTAATGATAACTTTTCATGTTAAATCCCCCCTTCCACCCACCCGTCTACCTACACCACAAGCGCTAATTTTGAAAAAAAGTGTTTGATTCATAGAGTGAGAATTGTGAGGATTAAATAAACACCATCTCTTTGCTCAAGGTTGACTGTACTCAAATTAGTGTGAAGACAAAACTATCATATGACACTGAGTGGGATGAAAACTAGAGCGATACAAAAAAGAAAAATACTTTTATCAAACAAACTTCTGGAAGATGCAAAATAAATAAATAAATATAATATGCGTGTGTGTGCGCGCATATGTGTGTGCATACTCAAATTTCTAAGAAAACAAATACACTACACATGATGCACATACTATTTAAAAAACAATAATGTACACTGAAATTAACATTTAAAAACTATTTAATTCATACACATACTGAAAAAATAAGTTTCTTCTTTCCTCAATTAAAATAATTTCCAAGCAAATATGACAATATTTTATGTAGTTTGCATTTTCAAAAAAATCCTAAAAATCTAAAGATTCTCAAAAATACAATTTTTAACATATGCAAATGAAAAAACTATTACAATAATAAAAGTATCACCAGAAAATATAATTAGAGAAAAAGGAAAGACAACAGATGACATTAACTCTCAAAATAATTTATGCATTTCTATTTTCCTAATTAAGGAACAGGAGCAAAACATTTTCATCAAAACTGTGCAAAGCAGCAGTGGACAGTCTCCTCTTCACCAACTCTATTGAGTTTGGAGTGAGAGAAGAAAATAACAATAATGCCCTTACAGCATCAAAACATAATCATATTTCATCAATAACTCAGCTACAGATTTGCTCTGTAAATTGTGCAACACTACATGCACGTTACTTGTTAACTCAAATCAAAACTAAATCAGTGCATGACTACAAATCCACTGTCAACATAAGACTAGTATAGCAAACAGCGCAGATGCTAGCATTAGGCTTAATTCCCAAAATAGCAAGGATTACCTTAGAATTAAAATTAAGATACAGTCAACTTCCATGGAATCTCTATCAAAAGCACAATGTAAGCAGTGCGCAGGGCTAAAGGGCGTCAGGACAGACAAACAGCAGAAGACAGAGCTTCAAAGAGACCAAAGTCTGAATATGAGAGACAAGAAAAGTGAGGATTAGTCAAAAAAGTTGACGGAGAGCTTTGAGAGATCCTACATTATTTTTCCGCAGGGGGCCTCTCTGAGCCTCTTGACACTTGTAACTTCAGGAGGGTTTCTGCTCACATCGTCTCCAACCCTCAGGACTCATCCCACTGAACACTAGATGGGGTTCCACTAAAGCTGCCGTGGTCCAGGACAAGAACTCAAATCTAAGAAGCTCTGCCCCGGTGACATGCTTAAAGCTCAAGGGGAGGGAAAAAAGGCAAAGCAGGTCCTTCAGGCTACAACTCGACTCACACCACATAAACACTGGCAAAATGACAAGCAACTGCACTCTCTGTTTGCACGGAACAACAGTGCAAAGGGGGCTGCCCTGCCAATCTCCCCTCTAGGGGGGCCACTCTGATAGGGCAAAAGGGGATGGCCACAACATTGATAAGGCCTCACTCTCACACACATGCTTAAATAAAAAGCAGAGGCCTTGCTGGGCCGCCTGCAGCTCTGATCAGCAGGGTCAATGGCGAGGTAGAGAGGAACACACTGGGCCCTGAACTCTCATCACCCTCCACACAGAGGGACAATGGCAAAGGTTAAAACAGCTCAACATCCCACCCTCTGTGGCTCCCACTCTGACCTCCCAGAAACTATGGCCCTCAGCATCACCGATATTTAGCGACAAATAGAAGGACTGTGTGTTTCCACTTCCGGCTACCACAACCCTCCAGAAGACACACAGCACATTTGCTATGAGCACTGTCTCAGCTAAATACCCCAAAAGCCCAAAGACAACAACCCTCATAATTACACACACAAGACACTTGCAACAATTTTAACATGTGGCCTGGTATCGGACATAATTGAGAAATGTTGTTTTCTGCAGTCTGCCAGGGTCAGTGACAAAAGTAGCTCTTCATTAAGGTTATTAGATTTAAAGGAAAATGCTGAAAAAAACCAGCACAGGAATTGACTAGGTTTTGCATTAATCATCAAGTTCCTAAAAATCACGTGAAAAGGGCTGCAAATACCTTTTCTATGCATGACTGTCTCCTGAAAGAAGCAAGTGTTTCTTTCAAATTACCTGCACATGCTTTTCAGGCAGCACTTAACACAATGTTGCTTTGAGGATATTTACATTGCATATATTACATTTGGAAGCCTTATCCAACAGGTCGAGGCAACGCCACAATTTACTTCTCGTTTTATCTGTGTTTTATTAATAGCATGTGTCATTTTTTTGTGCATATTAAAATGCTGAAAAATATAAATGCTGTGCAGCAAAATTCGACTACACGACAGACCAAAATAAAAGCTTTCAGTTGAATTAAGACAATTTCAGATTACAGAATTATAAAGAAAATATAAATATCTGTTATTTTCTTTGTAATGAGTGCTTTGATAGAAGATTTAAAATCTCGGTCAACAAATACAACGCAACGTCCTGTTACGAAATTCAGCTGTTATTAACCTTATCCTACAATCTGATCACGCCGTAGTTTTTGACGTTTTGTTTTCATTTATCTTCCATTTTCAACAAAAATATCACGATTTACAATTAACTGCAGCTTGTCTGGGTATCGCTGGCCTCTGAAACTCTGAGCTCCAGTTTCCAGTTCTGAATGCCACTTTGTATAAAGTGATTTCACGTTAGGCACGACACCGTTAAAAGAGAGCATTTCACTTTGTGAACAAAAAATTATCATAGTTATATATATATTTTTTTTTCCCCACAACAGACCTTAGGTCATCGTTATGCTTTAACTTCTCTGTAGGCGTTAAAGTAAAAAAATACACACGCCTGTTTATCAGTGTTGTGTATTTTGCTTAAGAAAACTATACATGTTTTTGCAATAAAAGTGAAATCGACGTTGTGTATGTGTGTGTGTGTGTCTTAGGTTGAGGAACTTCTCTGTGCTGCCATTTGAACTAAACGTGTGAGCGATGAGTAAACCGAAGGTGTGTGTTCGTCTGCGCTCTTTAGAGCACTTTGCCCTCTTTTCGTGCAACTTTTTTGTCAGCAATAAGGCACCAAATGAAACCTTTTGAACAGGGAAAACACTGTCCGACTTTACAGCGCAGGGCTGAAACACACGGATGGG
This sequence comes from Nannoperca obscura, assembly GCA_036024295.1. Lineage (NCBI taxonomy): Eukaryota > Metazoa > Chordata > Actinopteri > Centrarchiformes > Percichthyidae > Nannoperca > Nannoperca obscura. The sequence goes on from JAVQJL010097597.1 coordinate 52,634, forward strand.
TGGTGGTGGGGGGGATTTCTGTGTCCGCGACCCAGGAAAAGTTGGGAGTCCCGGGAGGAGCGACAGGGTGGTCCATCTCGACGCACCGAGCCCGACCGCTGAACGCAGAGGAAGCCTCGGAGACGACCGAGAACTCAACCGGCTGCTCGTTACAGCAGAGATTCAACGTCGGTTTAAAAACACGACTTAAAGCCAAAACGGAAAATAAATTAAAGTTTGGAAACTTTTAACACACACACACACACACGCCTCGTAAACCTGGAGAGAAAATGCGCACTGTAACTACTTTCGTTATTATCTTTAACTAATTGATCTTGTATAGTCACGTTTGTATAACACCGCGAGTCTTGTGTCGAAAATATAAAAGTAGCTCGAACTTCCTTTTTGAATTGGGATAAAGTGAATTTAGGGGAAATACTGAGCATTGAGGGGTTTTTTTCCTGAAAACTGGTGCAGACTTTCATTACCAAGACGCTGGAATTAGCAAAGAAAGAAAGAAAAGCCAATAGTGTAAAGTCCAGTTCAAACTATTAACTTTAACCGTCAGGGGTGGCCGCAGACACGACAAAACACACACAAAAAGTGATATATTCATGGTGCGTGGATAAAAAGGAGCGATAGGTTGCTCGGACTCACCATTGTGCTCCGATAAGGGCAGATGAGGGTCGGATTGGAAGTGTTGCGGCTTCGCTTGTTTCCTCCGCGACATGCTGGCTGGCACATCAGCAGGCAAAGAATAAAAAAAAATGACTACAAAACCTTCTCAAAAATTACGTAAATCGAGCCCATCCACCGCGCATGTGCCCCGTTATGATTATCAATAATGCTCTGCGATTAATCATACGGGGGGCTTCTTTGAAAGGCGATTGGCACCTCGCCAGCCCCCCTCCTATTCAAATGAAGTCTCTTTAATCAATTAGCTCCTGATTTGCTGGGGACTCTTGTCTCTCTCTCAGCTCCCACCCAATGAGTTGATCCGTACGGGGAAGAAAGGCTGGGTTTTCCAAACTCCTTTTAGATACGGTTTAACCCCTTCTGTTAGCCAAGTCAACGCTTATCTTGACTACTACAGGGGAATGTCAGCGTCTCGAGTCAATGCTTGCGACAGTATCTTTCAATCTTTCACATTGATCAAGCAGCGATCACAGTTTTTCTTTGCTCTTCTCCGCCTCCCCCTCCTCCGCCTCCCGCAGACGCAGACTGGCGACTGGACGCTCGCAACTCAAACCTCCGCGATCTCCAACCAACTTTCTTCTCTCTTCGGCTCGGGTATTCCGGTCCTCCGCTCTCGCATGAAGATCGTTGTGATTCAGCTCTGGCCGTGTTGCGCATCCGACACCTACTCTCTGAAGAGTTTCAATCGAGGCTCCCGGCGCGCTGAAACGCCGCTTCGCGCGAGCATGTTCCGTGCGTAAATGGCACCGGTACGCGTTTCCAAAGGTCCGCGGCGTGTTCCGACGTCCCAATCAGTTTCATTTGATTATTATTAGTGGAAAATGGGGGGGAGGGGGGGTCACTTACTAACACGTTTTCATCACACACTGCATTCCGCGAATAAACAAACTTTGAGGGCCCGTGCAGCACTGGGACAAACGTGGAGCCCGGCCCATCGAGGATCTGATTGGTCACCGGGCTATTCAGTCACGCTGCCATTCACCTCCACCTCCTCCCCTCTCTCGCCCCCCCCCCCTCCCCGCCCCTCTCTCTGTCCCTCTCTCTCTGATTGCGCACAGCAGATCCAAACGCTTTGTGCGCTCCGGGATGATCAGTGGTAAAGACAGCGGAGACAAGTCTGTTCATCTGAATAGGGATAAATAAAGCTTTTAATTTCTCCTCTAAACATTTTTTTTTTTGCCCATACCTCTCACACACTCGCGTCACGTGGACCTCAGTCTTAATGTCACCGCCATCCAGTGGGTAGCTTGTACAGTAAAAGCAGCATGAATGACTGCATGGTATCCTTATCAAAAGTTGGATGTTTTGACTTTCGCCTTTTATTATTATTTTTTTTAAAATGTCATTTCTTAAAAGGCAGTCATAACAAGCAATATAAAACTGCCGGTAACCGTGAAGCCAAGAAAACAACGTCTTAATCAACCCTGTAAAAGTTATGGACCACTCACACACGACATATTATTATTATCATCACTCCTATTATTATTATTATTATTATTATTTGTTGTTATTATTATGATTATTATCGCCCTAAATAATGCACTAACAGGAGTGCGCCTTCAGTGGGGATGTTTGAAGAGGGCAAGAGGTCCCACAGGAGCTTCGTGTGAGCGCTGAGTCGAGTAGATTTATTACGTGAAAAAGATAAACGAAGCTCTCAGTCGGGCTGATTTTGAGAAATGAAGATAATAATGTTACTATAGGTGATGCCTCGGATGCCATTATTTTTCACTGAATATTTAAAGAGCGGCTGCAGGCTAGATGGATCTGGTCCTCTCTTGTGTCAGCTATCTTTTAGTTTCGACTAGCCTTACTATTTACTTATTCATGAAAAAAAGAAAGAAGGAAAGAGCAGGGGGGAGCGGGGGGGTGGGGGGGGGGGGAGAATCAAATACTTCTCTTGGATCCAGTGATGTGGTTTATCAGTGCCTTGTGCCATATTTAAAGAATATATATCATTTGAATATTTACACCTATTTTTTTGATAGATGTCTGAACGGTAACTAAATCGAAATGCAGGATGTGGCTAACAAAGTCCAACAGCAAATGATCATTAATAGGGGAAACGTGTGTGTGCGCGCGTGTGCCGTTAAAAAGCCCACGCAATTATGTGCAGCAAACTTGGAATTGCTGGGAGAAGGAGGAAAAAAAGGGGGTCTGCAATATTGTAATGTCCCGGGCGGGAAAATCAATGGCCAGTTAATTGATGTGAGTGTTGGTGTGAGATTGTAAACAGGGTGATTTGCAGCCCAGCCGAGCGGGAGACATTTTAAATGGGATTCACTCGGGATGGTGAGGATACAGTTTTAACAATCATGGGATGAATGACACAGACGGGCACAGTTTGGGGACCCAGCGGGACATAATTCAATGTCAGCGCCTGCAAAAGTTTTCAACTTTGACTTAAAATATTCTTTTTAGCCATTCAGGAACAATTGGCTGGCTTTGCCTGTTTATTAGGAATTATTATTTTGTAATATCCAGCACAAGAAGGAATTGTACATTTGGACAGTTTTGTGCTTTGGACGAGGAGAGTGGGGGGGTTAAAATCAATATTCTCACAGATGTTCACGATTTAAATACAATCATATTAATAATCCAGATTTAAAAGACATTTAATATTCATGTTTATTTTCACATTTATTAAATTATGTTTTTTATTAATCTAATAATTATTAAATAGCAACACATATCATGCAGTTGCAATTTGCCAACATGAAAAGAGTGACGCATAAAAAAGTGCGCATGTGTCTGTTACGCGCAATCAATTCCGCGCGCAGCGCATCACAGAAGGTCTGTCCCGGGCGCCATCATTCACTATTATCACTGACATCTCATGATTGATCATATAGCGCAGAAACACTGCGCGTTTGACCGCATAATGTGATAGTTAAGGCGGGGAATCTCACCGACGCGAGTTGTTGGTGATCCTCACGCAGCGGATTTCTAACTAGAAAAGCCCCTTTTTCTGTGTGACACTGCATTCAACACGTGGTGGGTTTCTATTCACGGTCCCGCTCCCTGCTCGACGCGATGCCCAAAGAATTACAACTAGCTGGATCAGGCCTTCATCTAGGTCAGCTGCACGTGTGTGTGTGTGTGTGTGTGTGTGTGCTTGTGTGTGTGTGTGTGAGAGAGAGAGATAATGGGAACTGGAGTGGAAAACGGGCAAAACGTATAAGGGTTTAGGTTTTTAAGGGTGCACAGTCTTAAGACTCAAGTATGTTAGTATGTAAGTGGAAGACTAATTCACTAATTCACAAGACTGTTGGTACTTGTGTCTTTATTATGCACCATCATTATTTGTTAGGTCTGATTTACATGACATCAGTTTGAGATAATATTTAAGGCCCTTAGGTTCAAAAGTATTTATTCAAAATGATGGCTGTAGAACTAAGAGAGGCCTTATATTTTAATACAAAACACTGTCAAATTATTTCGGCTGATGCAGTTATTCAAATACATGTAATGTATTAAATACACATAAAATCAATTTCATGAAAGACTAAAATTATATTCTTGGAATGCTGAGACTTATTTTTGATTAACAGTAAACAAAGACGCCTTTGACCCCCATCATTCAGAACGAAAATATCAAGAAGTGCTTGGCCTTATTCATGGCATGCTGACGTCTTGCAGAAGGATTAGGAGCTTGATTAAAGGGATTGTTGTAAGCTGGCCTCATGCTCAAAGAAATAAAGAAATAGGCCCACATTTTCCTCCTATCAAGTCATACACACTGTCACTGTACGGCGCACGGTGGTGCAGCTATGTTCAAGGTGTCCGACTGCAACAACTTTGATGGAAAATCATCTTTAAATTTCAAAATGACTTTCAAAGAATAACTGCACTATTTTTTTCTCCACATTTACAAGATATACTTTTAAAGGAATGCCATTTAAATAATCAATTTAACTTGTGTTTGTAAAGCAATGTTTCAATTGCAATGAAAACCATCAATATTTCTGGTATGAACTGAAATTACTTTGTCTTGGTGATCAGAATGCAGCATTTAGACCTCTGTTTTGCCACTAAAGAAACTACTTTGAAAAATCGTCTGTATTAAAATTCAGTACCTGCAGCGGCGGAGAACAGCCTCCATTAATTAAGAGATCAAACCCTTTCTATTGTCCTCCTGCAGCCCTGCCACCACTTGTCCCACAGATTGTCTCCCCCCATTGTGCCCCCTGACAACTTCCTGCAGCATCACCCGATATCAATGGGCAGTGTTTGTTTTTACATTATCTCAGCTGCAGTTACAGACGCCCCCTTTCAATCCTGTCTTGTTTGAGGAGAAACAAGCAAACATTCAAGAGAGTCACAGGGGTGCTAGAGGTCACTGGCCCATCACACACACACACACACACACACACACACACGCTGTGTCCACTTTGTGTGTGTGAGTAAGAGTTTGCACTGGTACAGTCATCCATGACCCCCCCACCCCCACCCACACACACACACACACACATTCTATGCACTCAGTGCGACCGTGGGTGTGTGTGTGTGTGTATCAGCTGTAGCTGCCCAGGTATAAGTGTACAAGTGTTAAGAAATGTGTGCCAAAGGATCCCTGACTAAGAGCCTCGTCCTCCCAGTTATTAGTGAGAGAGGCAAGGCGGCCAGCAGTGTCCTGTCCTGAAACCAGATACCACAGGTGGTGTGCACTCACACAGAAATCCACATCCGCATCCTGTTGTTCATAGTTTCCGAACACACTTCTGTTTTTCTTCTGTT
>JAVQJL010097598.1:0-10155 GCA_036024295.1 Nannoperca obscura
ACAACCATTCATGCTCTCATTCACACCTACGGCCAATTTAGAATCACCAATCAACCTAACATGCATGTCTTTAGACTGTGGGAGGAAGCCGGAGCACCCGGAGAAAACCCACGCAGGCAGAAGTGTATTTACCATTTGAGAATGCATTTTTTTGCACAGGACAAGGACTAGTACTATTTGACTATATTGTCCAGAATTTCTTTTTTGATCATGCCATCAGATAACAGAGAGACTGGAAGCCATTAACGCACTATAAATAATTCTACTTGGAGATTGTACTGTTTATAGCATCAACTCCACAATTCAGTAACCGGGACAAGAGTCTGTGTACATTTTTCCAGGGCAGATACAAAAGGGACAATATGCTTCCCAGATTTTGTTAATAGAAGTTTTATGCTTTTCCCATGAGTCACGTTGCTTTCACATACATTTCAGTATAACCAATGTTCCCCTTAACTGGAAATAGATTATTCAATTGTGTTTATAATCTTTTTTCTGATGCATTGTACAGTACTCAGTCATCCAGAAGCACTGTTTTCTTGTTTTGTACTTTGCTATAATTGGAAGGTGTAAAGAGGCTTACCCATGGCAATATAGACGTATTAAGGTGTAACATCCTGAAAAGTCTCCCATGCACTCATTATTTTTTTTCAGTCAGTAAGGTAGAATGCATCAGTGCTAAAGGATCTCCACAGACAGAGCAGCGGCCAATGGCTGACATGCAGGTATCACAATCTGCTCATGTTCCCACAGGGAAAACAGCGCAGCACAGACATATCTCCTCTTTCCTGCCCCAGTTCTTTATTGGTTAGAACTTGGCACTAGGTAAGTGCTCGTCCCTCTGTTTATCACTTCAAGGCTGAGGGGCCAGCTGGACAAATCCTCCTGTGTGTATAATAAGATTGATCTTCCTTTTATCAGGAAACACCACTGCAGGTTTGTTGTTACACAAATCTCTTGGTTTCACTCCTTGGAAATGATAGGCGGCATGCCAAATGGGGCAGAGAATAGGGTCAGCTGCAGTTGCTGCACAAGATGAAACTGAAACACTGATGAGCCCCTAGTTATGCATCACATGCTTTAATTGAGTGGACATGCTGTCATTAGAATACAAGTTTTCCCTCCTGTTGTGGCTATCATGGGGTCACATTAAATCAATATGTGACAGCTGACATCTAAGGCATAATATGGATACACAAATTGATCCCAAATGGCCATTTTGTTCAAATATTTCAACACAGGTGGTACACACATCATGCTCACATCAGCATATAGTAGCCATTACAAAATGCCATGATTATGTTAGGGTCTGTTAACTGTGGTTTAGGTTTCCTGTTTTGTTTTGAAAATCTTGGTGTGTGTTCTTGTCTTCGGTTGATTTCCTGTCCTTGTCTCGCTTCCCTCCTTTTTTGATGATGATCACCTGTGTCTCGTTTCACACCTGTTTCCGTTCTCCTTGTTTGTCTGTTGCCTATTTATTCATGTTTTCTTCCTTTGTTCAGTCAGGTCAGGTCATTGCATGCATGTGTGTGTGTTCAGGTTCAGGTTCAGGTTCAGGTTCAGGTTCAGGTTCAGGTTCAGGTTCAGGTTCAGGTTCAGGTTCAGGTTCAGGTTCAGGTTCAGGTTCAGGTTCGTTCAGTCAGTCAGTCAGTCAGTCAGTCAGTCATGTGTTTTACCCAGTGTGTGTTATGTCATGTTATGGTTCATGGATTTGAGTGCCATTCCTGCCTCAGTTTGAGAGTTGTGCAATAAACACCTTTACATTGAACGTCTTGCAAGTCTGCATTTGGGTCCTATTCCTGCCGCCTCATGGATAGCCTTAACAGAATGACCTGACCATCAATGGACTCAGCAGACTGGTGGTCAAGCCAGAGAAATCTCCTCGGGCATTGTGACCAGCTCCTTCGGACTCTGAGGACCAGGCCTCAATCAGCGCCACCCTGCACCAGCTGTCACGACAGTTGGCGCAGTGTGCTGCTCAGGTAACCGCCGGAGCGGTTCCTTCGTCGCTGCCGGTCTCCAGTCCTCTGTCCTGGCTGTCCTCCCAAGCGGTCTTCCGTGTCGGATCTTTGTTTTGGTCCCTCTATCTGGGGGTTGTGGTACTCCAGGATGTTTTTCTGCAGACTGGGTTGTTAATGCTTTGTGGGTTCATCACTATGAGCGATCATTTGATCTATTGTTAGTGAAGACTTAAGTGCAGTTTTAAAGACTGGCATTATTCCATCTCATGTCAACAAATTGCTTTCTGTCTCTCAATTCTTTCTGACTCCCCTACCCTGTTTGTGGCTCTCAGGCCCAAGCCCACTGGTTCCTATTGAAGACGTAAATCTTCAAAAACAGAGGCTTTGTAAATTTCATAAAACAGCTGGCCACTGTACTTTCTAGTAAACATTACTCAGTCAAGAGTAAAAAGCACATTTGTTGGAGTATTTTTATTGAGACTCACTCAAAGAGCTGGTGAGTATTCACTGCAGTGGGACGGTGTATATGGGATTTAAAACTAAACTGTGTGTTCATTATAATGAAATAACTGTGGTTCACTGATGTGTTTTTTTCTAACAAAACTTCCAGAATTGTTTTCTTTTTGAAAGAATAAATAGTAATTGTGTCTTTACTGCAGTATATATATTCTTACTGATAATGTGCTCTCGTCATTATTCATGCATGGGCCATGTCTCAGGACACTGCACCACTCTTACTGACTGTAACAATTGTGCACACCTGCAATCAATATATGTACAGAGGAGCTCCTACCAGACATGATAACAAAGCAGAGATTACAGATAGAAGCCTTTCAGATTGAATTACGATTTCAAGAGCAGTCTTTCCAGGTAATAAGATTTCAAGAATCTGCTGAGTATCCTCTTCTCCAAAGCTGAGAATCCAGTCACCAGGAGGGATGAGTCTATTTGAAGTACTAAAGGTTTGAAGTTTGAGGTTGAAGATTCACAACCACACGGTGGCCTATTGTCTGGGTGGCCATTCATCTAATTAAGTCAATAGCGTGCAGCCACCGCACATGATGTGACAAACATTTATGAAGTTATCAGCTCGAAGTTGGTGGTTTGTTATACTACATCTGTAATATAGAATTCTGCTTTTCATATTATTCTAGCTATGGCCTTGCTGCTGTGGAAATATTTCTTAGGATAGTGGAAGGATTAGAAGGTCTCATTGGTGTGGAAGTGCCTCCGGAAAGTAGTCAATAGTAGAATGTTGTCAGATTATGTGGACTATTATGAGCATATTTCATGAAAGAAAGATCTTGAGAGAGTGTAAAAATGCAAAAATACAACACACAAAACAAATCTTAAAATTGGGCTGCATGTCCTTTAGATGCCCTTCAGTTGTTAAAGCAGGACATCTAAAAATAGCTCCTCTCCTTGCTTTGTTAACATCCTTAAAGGAGTTGAGCTGGTCTAACTTTCATGAAGCACTGAGGTGATTGGATGATGAATATCAGGGTAAATCAATACCACTGTCACAGTAACATCACCACGGCCACTGAGAAGCGGGACGACCAAATCTTTATCATTTTACGCTGGGGATTGTTGTCCTTTTCTTCTACAACCAGCTGGTTCAATAAAGTAAAGTATTGAAGCAGTTAGTGATTTTTCTTTAGCTGATAACAAGAAACAAAAGCAAGGTATCACAATGAACAGTTCTGTCTCTTAGACTAGACAGAGGGAGTAGGTCAGTCCACGGTGTGTTTCAATAAATGTAGTGCAGTACATTTCTCATTATCATTCACAAAACCAACTGATTTGAAATGAAACCTAAATTGCAGATAAATTCATATGCATTTTTTGAATGAAACTACTTCTAAGAGTCCGCAGCTATGTGAAGCTGTATTGATGAACAGTGGTGATTTAAGCCAAATGCTAACCTCAGAATGCTAACTGCATCAATGTTGTTAGAAAATAGGAATGTTGGGTCTTTGTATATATAAGTTGGTCTTGACCTGCTCTATACAAAAAGTGCCCTGAGATAACTTTGTTATGATATGGTGCTATATAAATATAATTGAATTGAAAACTGAACCTAAATCCATCTGTTATAATTACTGATCAATTTAAAAGTTACAGATTTTTAATCCAAGATTATTGAAACCACCTTTTTACTTATTTTAGATCTCTATGCTGCCTTCCACACAGTCGATCACTCCATCCCCTTGAACTGCCTTGAGCATGCTGTTAGCATTCAGGGATAGGCCCTTCAGTGGTTAGCTCCCTACTTCCAAGTCAGATCAGCCTCTCTTAGAATTGATAATGTGACCTCTTCCTCTGCTCCCATATCATGTGGAGTACCACAAGGCTCCATATTATGATCTAGGACCCTTTGGGGTCCATCTAAAAATAATATTATAATAATTGAAATAATAATAATATCCAGTTTGTACCAAATTCTATGGCAATCCATCCAATAGTGGTTTTAAACATTTCAGTTAAAACCACAAATGTCAACCTCAATGTGGTGCTGAGGAAAAGTCAGAGTGACCAAACTCAAAGGAACTGGTGTGTGGGAACCATGAATGTCTAATACAGTTTGTGCCAATCCATCAACAAGATGTTGAGCTATTTCACAAAATTAGCAAAAACTTTGACCTGTGGTGGTGCTAAAAAAACTGTCAGATCACAATATCAGTTGGATTCATCCTCTGGGGACCATGGATGTGTGTACTGAATTTCTTGGCAGAGATATTGCATGGATATATTTCACTAAAAACCTAAATTGTCAACTTCACGACATTATGGGATAAAAATACATCACCAAAGTCAGAAAGATTCATCCTTTGTGATCCATGGATGTCTGTACAAAATATGGCAATCCATGCAGAAGCTGGAGAGATTATTTCAAATCCAGTTCAATCTCAAGTAATTAACATTGGAGATACTAGAGTTAGGAGGACATTGTCATAACCTACTCCCACATGTTCTGATGAAGAGAGAAGTCTCAACTAATCTATTCTCTTCAACTGTCTTCCATATACCAATTTGCATACAGACATAAAATAATCTAATGCTGCAATCACATCTTTAAAATTATAAGCTGTATTGAAGAGATTTGAAGTGAAAGCTCTAATCAATTATCTTTCATAGAAAATGTCTTTGGTTGGCTGGATAATGGACTGCACTGATAGAAGATGCCATTCATCGCCATCCCCTAAAATGTAATTTTCAGACACCGCTTTGACTATGATCTACCAGTAACAGAGTGTGTCAGTGGTGGACAGTGGCAGGCGAGTTATGCCATGGTCTTAATTTGATGAACATTGGCGTGATGCAAAGCAGGCACAGTGCCTTTGAATCTTCAAGGCAACGTCTAAGAGGCCAACAGCTGTTGGGCTAGACTGTAACCTGATGATGATTTGATTTTAAAACAAAACACTTTCTGGCACAGGTAAGTTGCTGTACCCGTTTAACAGCACTGTGAGTAGGGACCAATCAATGCTGTATTACTAAACTGTTTTTCTGTATTAAGCATGAACATTTTAGGAAAATGTAGCTATGGGAGAATATTGGCTTTCAGAATGGTCTGTCAGTCTGTTTTTGTGTGGATTATAAATAAAAATACTGTAATAATTAATCAAAACAAATATTAAACATTATACTTATTAAAGAATATTTGGCATTAGAAGAAACCCTTCTCTAAGGGGTGTTATGTATATGATGTGTATTGACACCTACTGGTACTAACACTTGTAACTGCTCCTCATTATGGTTTTAAAGTCGAATCAAAAATGTGAAACAGCAAATATGCCTCTGTGTTTTTTCTGAGTAACACCACCCTTAAAGTAAAATATATCAACAAGCACTGGCTAAACTGTCATCCAATAGATGTCATGGATTATGATTACTTTGGTGATTCTCTGACTTTTCATGTATGCCACCAACAGATCAAAGTTTCCACTTGTCCATTTCAGTTCTTGACAGGATACCAAACTAATGATTGCTAGCCTCAGTTGTACCTTGCATGCTTTCGTTCATGCTAATAGGCCAACAGGCTAAATGTTTACTGCCTGTGGGCATGTTAGCAAACTATTATTAGCATTCAGGTCAAACTGCAGCTAAGCCTAAAGGTATGCTATCTGTATGTGCACCTGGCCAATAATTACGTGAAGTGGGCATGTAGAATTGTCAGCTCCAGAAAGTTACAGAAATTATTGAATGTGACCCTCCCAATTCCGATGTTGGAGAGGTGTCTTGGGAGGGTGTTTCAGATGCTGTTTGACCATCTGACAAGATCTTTAGTTGAAGCTTACTGACACTGTAAGTGTAGTTGTAGCAGTGCTGGTGTATCCTGAACCTTCTTTCTGACCGCAGCAGGATATCCAGGTGATTGGGATGCTTAATGATCCTCCTATCCTTATTCTTGCATCGCCTGGTGTAAATGTGCTTTAGGAAGGATGCTTATTGTATGTTCATCTGCACAAAGGTAACACTATGGTCTTCACCCATTTTAAGGGTTATTTCTTGTACAGATGAGTCTACAAGGTCTACATTAGAAGGAGCAGAATGCTCCTCTGTGCTGCAGCTCTTCACTTTTCTGAATTGTCATTCAGACAAATGGATTCCAGGTGCATGTTTTGCACAAGAACACAATAAACACAAGAACAGACAGAGAGACACCGGTTGTTACTGGAGATAGGTCTTGCACAAATCACGTGCATCCTCTTATTCACATTTAAGCAGAATTGTTTGCCCCATACACCAAAGATGGCTTCGAGGCCCTGTCTATGACATCTGAGACATTATCTATCAGAGACCCTTATAGATCCAACAGTGACATCTAATTTATATTCATCTCATTAATTGGCAGAATTAGCACCAGACAGCAGAGCGTAATATTATCATAAAACAATTTATTCTTCATCTATTTATGCTTTTTATCATTTCAAAAGAAGACAAAAAATATGCTATAGACTTGTAAGTCTCTGTGCACTTGGATCAAAACTGTGCACTCAGAGGGCCCATGCAAGACAAACTCAGAAACTAGAGTGCATAGGACTCCCAATAGACAAATCAACAAAACTGTAAAAACATTTTGAAATATGAAAGCAATAACAAATAAAGGTATATGGAAATTAGGTTTCAGATACAAGCTTCCTTTGTACACTTTCTTTGGCAACTTGCTCCAAAATTGTTGCCGGGACCTGACCATGCATACAAAAAAAAGCACTTTGTCACCCAATTTATTTCTCATTACTGGCAGATATCATTTAGACAAAGGTGAAAGGGAGCTTGGCACAAATGCATGTCCTATATATCCTAAGTTTATTGCAGGGAAGCTTTAATGCTACAGTAAAGGAGTTTTTTGCAATGAAGGCCATAGTTATAAAGTTAATATCCCAAATTCTTGAGACAGGGACGTATGTCTGAGACATACAGACAAGCCAACACTATCCACAAATGGCCTTGGGGTGGATAGAAATACATAATTGAAGAGAACGATACATTCTTGTGTCATGGATGAGATGGTGTAATGTCATTCCAAGAATAATAAGAGTGCCCCTGAGCAACCCTGAATCTGGGTAAGGTGCAATATTTTCTGTCAGCCCAAATCTTGTCTGTCAAACTGTGTTCTTTCTACATCCCTGAAGACAAATGAAAAAACTTAAACCTGTTTGAAAGCTCTAGGAGGATACAATCAATACATTGCTGAAATAATTTAATGGAATATAAAACACTTGCTGCAAATTAAATCAGTTTCTTACTCCATCTTTGTCCCCTTGTCTTTGTCTTTGTACCCAAATTAATTGATTTTCTCTAATAACGATTGCAGTGATGATACACCAAGACATGAAAAGCCCTGAAAACCTTGTTTTATCGGCTTATTACTATGAGCTGGAATAAACTATAACTCACTTTTCAAATGTCTACTTTGATTGATTCTTATTCAGTCGTTAATATTTGATGTTATAGAGAAATACCTAAGAACAAAATTATAGTTAAACCAAATTTGAGGTTATAATCCTGAAGATTTACATGAAATGAAAGCCCATTTTTTAAACTATATACGGTCTGCATCCCCCCCCCCCCAATAGCTATTCAATGCATTTACATTCAGTATTTTATATTGAAAGTGTTGGAGCCATTCCCAGGCTCTGTATTTAACAAACAAACATGAGTGTAGTATCAGTCTTCTCACCTTACTCTGTATTTACTGTATTTAACATGTTAGTAGCCAAGCTGTATGCGCTTAATATGCTCAACCTTTCATCCCAACCTCCTCTCTGCAACTTCTCTGTAGTATAAGAACTTATGAATTGGAATAAAATGTTGCCAGTGAACAAAATGAATGCCTTATTTCTCCATGAAGAATTTGCCAGTGTAAATTGTATTTATATAAACACGCCTTGTAGGAGAAAGGGTTGCTGTGTGCAGTAATTGATGCCCCTTCAGTCACTACCCTGTACTTTGATTTCACCACACTTCTCCTGGCCTGGCACCCACCACAGCTATGGATGCACCTGTTTTAAAAACCCATTAACTAAACGTTGCACTGAAGCAGGTCACCTCCTTTTACGGGCTACACTGAAAAAAATGGATTTACTACGCTGCACTGACATGTTATTGAAACTCGGGTATTGATTTAAGTCTGATGCCCTCCAAAATCTGGAGTCATGTATGGATAACATCTACACGCACTTAATAGCTTACCATTAATCTCTGCAGGGAGAAAGCCTTTGGAGCCCTTGGAGCCTTTGAGACTGCAAAAGTAAATCATTTGTGTGAAGTTTTTTTTCTTTTTCTTTTCTTTTTCTTTGTGGAAATTACCAAGCTTGTCAAACAAGTACACTTCTCTGAGGAAAAAAATAAATAATCTTCATGCAACTGTAACCATATACACTACTCAACAGTCATTTCTATTCACACATAGGATCACTTCTCATAAATCAATTCAGAGGAATGGTATAAAGGCACCCTCTTACTTATAAACTACCGCCCACAGAGATGGAAATGATGCTGAGGGAGAGTGTCTGAGCCTGAGCTGGAACCAAAGCAGCGGTGGCCACTGTGCCAGGTGCTGGTGAAATATGGTGGGGGGTTAATTGAACACATTCTCCTACCGGCACCTGTGGAGTTGAGATGATTGTAGTTTTCAGAAACGATGTAGTAATGAACTGCTCCTGATCCTGTGGGAAAGCAAAGTGCTTACTAATCTAATTGAGATTAATGATAAACAATGCAGAAACGCCCAGCTCTCTGACAAGTCACCTGCTGACAGGTCTTATTAAGATCTTATTTAAAGAGCAGCATACTTTACCTTAAATCCAAAACAACCCAGTGCTTTGTTTGTGGCACAGTTTGAAATATAACTTAAGGAAGACTGCTGGTACGATGTGATATCTCTCAATATGATGCATGCTTTGATTTAAATGTTGCAAAATGTGGCTTAATTATCTAACTATGCACATAAACTTGTCAATTATGGTTATGTCAAAGGATACAGTTGCATCACTGATAATTCTTATGACTGTAATATGAGATAAGAAGTGAGAATCAACATTGGCATTATTTGAAGTCGCAACACTAAATACATTTAGGAGCCTGATCCATAACAAGTTAAAATGCCACGTTTCCCTTGGTTGCTAAAGCTGCAAAAGATCCATTTTCAATTTTCAAGTTAGCATAATTCATTTTTTGAACACGCTACTAAAATTGTAGCAGTGTAAGATTTCTCAAATGATTCAGCATGTCCATATCCATGAGGTTAGAGAGACTTTGTCATGTGGCTGTACATCGCCTTGCTCAAGGACACTCTGATGTGGTGAGACACATTCACCATTTCAGGGATTCAAAGTGTGACCTTCCTTGGCAGTCTGTCACGCCTTGGCATGCGGGAGCGGAATGAGGACCCAAGAGCAGACACAGGTGTGATCCAAAGGAGCAGTCTTTAATAAGAAAAGTACTTTACCTACCCGAAACACAAAATCCATGGGTAAACATACAAGGGCATCAATCACGGAGTCTGAGGGAGCACGGAAAACACGGAACATGAAAACACAGGAAACAAGGACGCAAACTGACGCATACCGAACGCAATGAACCGACCCAGAACAAAGGAAACCACCAGACTAAAAAGACACGAGGAAACGAGGAAAACAGAAACAGGTGAGTCACAGACACAGGTGGGAGTAATCAAGAAGGGAGG
>JAVQJL010097603.1:0-25151 GCA_036024295.1 Nannoperca obscura
TCTATTTTCTATTCATTTCACAACGTATGGTGGTGAATAAGTGTGACTTTTCATGGAAAACACAAAATTGTTTGGGTGACCCCAAACTTTTGAACGGTAGTGTACATACACACACACACTGTATATATATATTTGAGCACACATTTTTGCTGAACGCCAATGTTCCTTACTCCATTCAATTGAATGGGAAAGTGTGTCGAAACTTTTGACTAGTACTGTACATATACATATATATACACACACATTTTTGCTGTTCCTTACTTTATTGGGGGTTTTGAGCAGCAACACAGCAGAAAACAACCACCTGACAAGGAAATTACTACTCCTGCAAGCAGTGAAAGATAGTTAGATTATCTTCCATGAAAGGCCAGAATCAACGTAATAGCAAATCAAATCTTCCAAAATATTGAATAACAGGAAAAATGCATGATGTGAGTCAGCATGACTTGACAACGCCATAACCCAACATGTCAATACTTTGTAGTTTTCAATTTTGAAATCTAAAAAGGTAGTCAAACCATACTGTGGATAAATTAGCTTTTAATGGTAGCCGATGGTCCCACGGTGCAGTGGAGTAACGTAGAGCACGCCAGCGGCATGCAATCACAAAGCAGATAGTAGGCACGAGCGTGCACACACACACACCCCCCAACAGCCTTCGTCTCTAAACTGCCACACCGCATTGTTGATGGCTCCCGCAGCATGTAAGCCAAGTCTCCAAGAATCTCAACTCATCTATTATATTGCACTATGTATTAGGAGCTAGAGTAAAGACCCTTAGAGACAGAGCTATCAGCTGTAAGTGGAGTCAAGTCTCCGTTCTAAGCACCACATTGATATTGCACAGGTAATTGGAACTCCAATGTCACTACTTTGTCTGAGGGACTTACATCAACAAGTACAGAGGCGATATTCCATTTATCTTACCTTGTGCCGATGCAGGACACATCATTATACACAGAACAGTAAGTGTGGTGGTCTAACTAGTCTTGTATATTTGTGAAATGGATGGAGCTGTAGCATGTCCCCGCTTTCTCCAAAAGACTTGCAGCTCTTGTGATAGCAGAGGAAAGAGAGGATGTAGACAAACCATGAACTGAGTCACTATTTCTCCAGTACTTGACTTTAAAATGAGTCTTTAAAAGCTGAACAAGAGTGTTTGGAGCACTTCTTGAGGAACTCGAGGTTTCAAATTCTTCCCGCAAACCCTTTTACATTTTCTCACATGTCTAACAACCCTACCTATTGGATTCTTCTTTAAACTCCTAATTCGGTGGAGCAAAATGGCTACAGTTGGGGAAAGCCACTTGAGTGTCAGTGTTATTGTGGCCCTGAATTTCAAGCTTTCAGTACAGCGCAGCTTCCACTGAAAGCACTGGCTGACAATGATTTTCAGACAAAGGTGAGAGGGCAACAATAGCGTCTGAGTTAGGTTTGGGCGCAGCAATAGTGCCAACAAGAATGCATATATGCTGCATGATAATTGCATTGTTATGGCAAGTCTGCACACTAGAGGGTGAGTTTTTCCTGGATGTCTGAAGGTTGTCACAGTCCAGCAATGTCCCCCGGAGGGCCACGGCAGGGGGTCCAAAAGTGTCCAGATGCAGCCGGTTTCAGGCCAATGTAGAAAATCCAATCCAAGTCTTGCCTGAGGACTAGCAGAGGTCATTCCTTTCATGAATATGTCACCATTTTCGAACATTTCAGGGGCAAAAAAAAAGCCATATACAAAATGATGGCTACAGTGATTACGACACTGTAAGGGTACACAATTAACCATTGAACAATTTTCTATATGCTGTGAATTATGTGCCATTTGAATGACAATACCAAGGGTAATGTATGAACTGATTTAGTCCCACGCTTTGCTTTCAGACAGAGGCAGGTGCACCCAGGCCCCGCCAACGGATCGTTCACACGGACATCAGATATTAGCCTTCGTAGACACAGCTCTCGTTTTTGAAAGCGTACACTTTTTGTATACGGCTCATATATTCCTCAGCATTCCCGTTCTCTATGTCAGACTGTTGTGAACATGAGAATGAATGCGTGCCAGCGTTCACATCCCTAGATGGGTCTCACTGTGAACGATTTGATTCGTATCCAAGCGTTCAAATCGTACATTCGCATTTGCCAAAACGACTGATCTGGTGTTCGGCATGACTGAAGCACGCAAATCCAGGTGTCAAAGCACCTTTTATTTTTGTCCCCCCTTGGCACCTACTGCAGGCCTGACAGTTCTAGTAGAGGATCCATCTTTGATTACAATTACATACATTTCATACATTTTTTATGTTTTGACTCAGAGCTTCTCTTTATCTTTCACTTACTGTTTTCATGATATGGGCGCTCTGAAGCCTGTTTACACTCTATTGTAAGTAAAACTGTATTTAGTTTACTTTACAAATAAGTACATAAACTGGTAGTTGAACCATGCGCGATCTTATCTTCTGTTTTTCATGGGCAGTTAGAAGTTAGAATTTGCAGGGTCTTTCTTTCACATTCAGCAGCAGCTACAGTTTGCCTTTAGCCCCCAATAATAGCAGCAGACAGAACTATGAACTATTCCTGAGCAAGCATTTTTCAGGCAATTTCATCAAAAACTTTTCTTCTATTGTATAAACAGACGAGCTTTGCTGATCTGTACCTTTTGGAGATGGAAGTCCCTCCTCAGAGACCCCAGCCCCAGTTTTTCCTGCCTTCCTCCCCCTCCCCCTCCTTTCTCTCACACACACATTTACACAACACAAACAAAAGACAGCCTGTTTTGATCCCACCGGTCTGGGAAAGGGTCACTGAGGTCAGACTTCCTGGGCCAGACTACTCCCAGACACTATGGTTCAGCTCAGTGTCACTCCACCTCACACCGTGTCAGCATGAAGTGACAGAGCAGGCAAGACAGCCTCCCCTCACCCTCACCCTCCTCCGACTTGCTCTTGTTCCTACAGTAATTCCCAATTGGTCCAGAAGGCGTGGGATGCCGAGTATGAGCTGGGATGAAAGGGGGAGCAGGGGCCAGCAGTATGACAATGGATGGGGCAGGAGGCCAAGGAAATGGGGAGACTCACTCGCTGGCCTGAGTTCCTGTCCTGTCTGATCAGAGACATTTTAGATCTGTTCCTACTGCCCGGGACCGACCTAAAGTGCCAAAGATCCCTGTCAGGGTCACTCCCTCTGCACACCCATATTGACCCACGTACATTTATGAATATAAAAAGACGCACAGGTTCACCAGGTTCACAAGAACAGCAGGAGAAAAATAACCCAAAAAAATGCTTTCATGCATATTAAAACATAATTGTATGTTTGCAAATTCCTTTACAAGCATGCAGAATAAAAGCCAGACCATAAATAAAGGGCTAATCCCTTCCCGTCCCTCGCCTTCGCCTGCGCTGACCCAGAGAGCTGTCAGAGGAGCAGAAAGGCCGTCAAACACGCCCACTGAGAAAGCTGACATGGACCAGTAACCATGACCCGGACCTAAGGACAATGAACCGGTCAGAGGGAGGTTGAAGGGGGGACAGGGATGCCTTGAAAGCCAAGGTAAATTGCACAAAAGGAGAAAACTGTGAACCAGTTTTCATCTAGAGGAGGATGAGATGGAAGAATGCAAGACAAAAGACAGGAAGCAAAATGAATAGCAGAGTGATATATATCGTACTTTTGCAGGGATAGATTGTGTCTACCTGGCTGTGGTCTTTGTTAATGCAAGTGTGAAAGATAAAATCTGTCATAACCATGAAGAACAGTACAGCATTTCCTATAATTACTACATCCCCATTACAAACATGAAGGGAGAAGGCCATCTCTTCAAGGAAGAAGAGATGGAAAATATGGTGAACTGAAGGCCAGAGGAAAGGAAGAAGGGAAGCGGGGAACAGGGAGGAAGGGAGGTAATGCTTGATGGAGACAGCAGGAAGACTGAAAGGGCAAAAGACAGAACACAGAGCGGATTAGAGGAGTGTCACGGGCCTGAGAGTTCACCATGCATCTCGACCCAATATCCTCTGCTCTCACAAAATATAATAGAACGAAGGCAAGAGAAACCACAGGAGGGAATGGAAAGACACGAACACAACAAGCTGATGTGTCGTCTGGCCTGCGCTTAAATTAATCCTCCTCCCTCACCCTGCTTTCTTCCTTTTATCAGTCAGAACAAAGGGACCTGCTTGTGCTTCAGGTCCAGACAACAGAGGTGGCTGGATGGTGGATTCAAGTCTTCGCTTAGAGAGGAGACTAGGAGGGGTGGAGAAAATAGGGGATTTAGGGAGACGGGTGGGAGACGTGGGTGAGTATGTGCCTACGTGCCAGGTCGGCCAGGGTCTTATGGCAGAAGGAAGATGGGAGATGAGAGAGAGGCCGTGAAGGTTGGGGGTTTTGGGAAGCTGGCTGAGCTCCGGCAACACAGAGAGAAGAGAATCAAACACGGGCTCTCACAGAGCTCAGACACACTCATGGGGTTAGCAGTGTGCCTGGGCTGAAGGAAGAGGGAGGGAGACATGGAGAATGACAAGAGGAGGAAGAGAGAGAAGGAAAGATAGAAGGTAACAAACGTTTTGTCAACGGTCCCAAACGATCATGTTGCATGTTTTGTTTGTTTTCCCCCAAAAGATTTGGGCCATTTTTCAATATTTCAACATAATCATTTAGAACGGCCATTAAAGAGAAGCATTAAGGCCACACTACATTTTGGGCTTGAGTTCACTCAATATGCACAGCCAATTCAAAGGGGAAAAACAGGACCTGCAGTACCAGAAATTACAAGTAAATTAGTTAGGCAGTAAATATTTAATCACAGTTAGATGGTCTAAACCTACATCAGGATGGTGGAGAGGTTTAACACAGTGACTTGTGATTCGAATACCTTTATGTTCGGTTACAAAAAGAGAAGAGCATCTGAAAAACAGCAGGGATAAATGTTGTCTGAACACCAGCTGACATCCAAAACAGTTGATTGGCTGTTTTTTATGTCAGATTCACTTTGTCAAATTGGCAAAGTTATGATTTAAATCAGGAAATGTTCGATTAAAGATTATACAGTACAAACGAGACCTGACAAAGCATTCAGTCGCAACTTTTGGCATTTAACAGTTCAATGCTAAGGAACATTTCTTTCAGTGCTCAAAATGTATAGAGGTTTTACACCCCACCCTAATGAAGCGTTGTAGTTGCATTTTGGGCAAAAATGAATCTCCCAAATACAGACTCAAGGTGAGCAAGGCCTTTTATAACTCTGTTGCTACATTAATGAAAGAGGAACGGGTGAGCGATGCCATACATGTGTTGGAAATAAGCGAATGTAGAAAACAATGGCAGACATGTCTTTAATATCAGATAACACAGACAGGACAAAACAACGTTGAAAACAATGACTATTTAAACCAGACTCAAGTGGAACTGTGAGTGTGTAGGTACTTTCGTGTGTGTGTGTGTTTCTTTCATCCATGTAGGATGTCTTCTTCTCAGTCTGCCTTTAATGGACATCATGAAGCCTCCCAACATGAATCTTTGTGCCTCTGAACAACCACGCCACAGGAACCAGATAACAGATAGCTGGTCTTGATTGGTCCCTGCGAGATGAGCACGGTAAACCCCTTCCTGGGGGCAACTGGCGCCAAACACCTTCACAGGATTAGGGTTTGACCCGTAGAAAGGCAGCAGATGAGCAGGGATGGACACCTGCTGAGCTGGAAAGCCACAGGAGTCTTGGCAACAGAACATCTAAGCCCTGAAAGAGGCCACAACATATCGGTGTCTGTGCTTGTGAACAATTACTAAACTCTGTTTTTCTGCTGTTTGTAAGGAGGTGGCCTTGTATGCCACCTGTTTTGCTTCCGTTCCTTGCGGCATTGTATGCCTTTATTACAGAGTTGACAGTTGAGGAATGACTGGAAATGAGACAATTGAGAGATGGAGATAGAGAAAAAAGTTGAATCAGGCCTTAAAAAAAGGTTTAAGGATGCTGCCTTATTTGAGGTTTTGGTAATCATTTTTGGCTATAATTGCTCAGAAATTTGCATCCATCCATTTGGTCTCCAGTCAAAGCGTGAACATGATTTGTGGACCCAACAGGAAATAATGCTGTTCCTGGAAGAAAACCCATCAAGAAGAACATGTCTAATGTGAATCTTAAATGTTGTAGTTATGTCAAGTTTTTGAAAACAAAATTTTAAGGTAGTTCATTGCATTTTATGTCAATACTTTTAAACCAGTTCAACAAAACAAAAATTCTGTGAGGAAATTCTTATTCTTATTCTTATCATTTTATGATTCATTCACTATTCCCAACAGCTTTATTTGTAGTCCAATGATAAAAGCAAGCTAAAAAATATTAAGGACAACAAACATGCACGAAGTAAAAACGCATATATATACATACACATATATATATATACATATATATATATATATACATACATACATACATATACATATATATATACATATTCATATACATATTCGCATACATATTCATATACATATACACACACACACACTATTTATACATATAAATACGCCTTCTTTGCCACAGTTAGCATAAAGAGTGGTAGTTGTTACAGCAAACAGCAGCAGAGAACTGGCTTTTAATGTTGACATTAGTGATTATAAAGAGAACCATTTCTTTATGAGAATTAAATTTCAAAAGTATAGTGTGTATTGTAATATCTGATACAGTGTGTGCTGAGGCACCAAAGACGCAAATTTTCTCAAAGTGAGATGATGGAAACCTTATCATTATACCCTTAAATTTCTCTTGATCTGGTAGGAATGTTGACTACATGGCAACATAATGATATTGCATATACAACCTTTCACAATATACAGAATTCTGATGAAATGTTCTAATCACAGGGAAATAATCATGGTTATTCCTGCATCTGCATATAAACTACCTGCACTCTGTGTGATGTACAACAGTATAACTATAAAAACAAGCTGACAGGCTCTGCTGTTTCCCCTCTGGAAAAGAAAGTCAGGCCACAACCAGATATCAACAGGGACTAAGAAGGAGCTTTCTTCTGTTGTTAGAGAACAACTTTGATCAAAGTTATTTATCCTCATCCATCTCTGACTCTCCTGGCCAGTCATAAATCATCTTCACTGTGGCAACTGTCAGGCTCAGTCCCAGAGCCGTGAAGAGCTAATTCACCAGCATAACGCTCTGAGCCCATCTCTGCTCTGCTGCTTTAGCATGTAAGAAAGAACTACAAAACACAGTTCTTTTTGGATACAGTGGTCTCAAAGAGCATTTGTAAATAATCTAACATGTCCTTGATTATCATCAGCCTAATTGATTTACACATGAAATACAGAAGAAACATGTGACGTCTGTCAAACAGTCCAACAGCACACAGCCAGTCAGAGATAATAACTGTGGCTACCGTAAGTCAGAATGACTGATTCCAAAGTATTTGCAATTAAAGGGGTCTCTTAAATCATATTTTCATCTCTTTGTAAACTGGCATGCCAGTGCCCAAGTTAAAGTCTTGTTGACACGAATGAGACAAACCTTTTTAGCCTTTAACTCCCTCGTGGACTCAAGTCATAAAATGATTTGCATGGCTACACTGAGTTCTGCCAGAACGTATCTGCAATGCTAATAAACTCCATCGACGCTGGCAGGTAATAGCATGCTACTGTAACTTTTCTACCTCAGCTCAGCACAGCTCAATCAGTCCCCGCCAGAGGCCTCTCCTCTATGAGTCCCCATGGCTCAGAATCAGCAACTTTCAATCTCGGTGTGTTAGCACGCAAGAAGACGCAACTGTACGTTTGGGATGGGTGATGAGACAAGCAGACAGCACAGCGTGAGAGTGAGAGCACAGCAGCGCCCGTACACACACACATACACACACACTGTCACACTTACAAACACACATATACTGTCTAATATCAGTTCAGTCCCCGACTCCCTTTAAGAGACCTGAGAGCCGAAGAGGGGGAAATAAATACTCTGCTTTATTACTGGGAGATAGACAGAGAGGAGAGATGAGGGGAGGAGGAAAAGTAAAATAGAGAGGTAGGATGAGGCTACACACACATACACACACAGCGCCATGACTGGCTCTACCTGATCCTGCTGAATCCCATACAGCAGTGGAGAACTCTTTAATTCCCAGAGTCAGCAAACCTCCCTCATCCTGTCCTTCCATACACCGTCAGCTGACAAAGTAGAAAGCGAGCCTCTGCACACTATGTAATACTATAATAGCATACAAACCATGGTTACATACCAACATCTCACACATTCTGTTTCTTCTGAATCTCCAATCAAAAGCGCTAGTAGTGCGTAAATGGCCAAAATAAATTGTGTTCTCCACAGGGTTCCTTTAATTAACATCAACACGTTACTAATTTAAAATTGCATGGTGGCAAAGTGCTGTATTGTTCAAGGTGAGTTACACTAGATGAAATAATAACTTCCTGCAAGCATGATCACATCTGTACTGCGGTTTTATTAGATCAAGGTTGTCTTTGATCTGAACATTATCACTACTGAATCACAAACGTCTGTTGCTAAAATGCTTTACTTGTGATCTGAGCAAACGAATCCTGTCAGAAGGTCCTGTCAGCTTAAGCTATAGCCTTTATGCCATGTTCACACTATATCGGATTTATTACCAATATTACTAATTTCCAACTTGTAAATAGTGTTTATGCCAACATTGTAAGTCATGATTAATAACAGGAAAATCTGAATTTTCCAAAAGCACAACATATCTGACTTGACGGTTGAGAACATGGATGGAGCGCTGTACTGGCATTTCACAGTATTTTTAACCATCTCACAGCCAACTCATAAAACACTCTTGAGTTGTCCTCGGACATGAACTTTCCCAAATCCATGGGAGTGTTTGCCATCTCTACAATCCAACTTTTAGTCATGACATGACAGCAAATTAAGTAAAGGATCTTGTAGGCTCTGACGGGATCAAGAGAGGGCAGCGTGATCCTGTGCACATGTTGTGTATCAGAGGATCCACGTGGCTATATACTGCGTAACCCGGCCAGCTGAGATGCATGAAAGCAACAGCAGAGTTAGGGCCTCGCAGTACAACGTAATCATCCACAACAAACTTGCTTTGTTTTTTTTTTGTTTTTTTTTAAATGGGGAAAGATCATTTGAAAAAGCTATGCGAGTTCATTGGGGTGGCGATTGGATACTTGTGATACATTAAACAGTGAAAAATCTGACCCATATATCCAACATAGTTAAAAGAGGATTGATCAAGTCAGTTGCAATGAATAATAGCTGATTATTGCTCCAATAATCCTAAACAGTATAAATGTTTTAACTTTTTTAAAGAGAAAAAAAATATATATATATATATATATATCATCCTGAGACTCTGCCATTAACACGGCCTACTCCCTACGCTCCTCCTCCTCTCTGTTCTCCCACCTCTTTCTTTTCCTATCCCACCACACTGATTCACCTGAATTAACGATCCTTTCATTTCGTCTACACAAGCAGCAAGACTCTCGACTAGGAGTGTGAGAAAGTGACTAAGAAGGCCGGGATTCTCACTAAATCATCTTCCCTTGATACAACTGTAGGAGGAGAAATGAAGGTTTCCCTGACCTAAGTGCCATGCAGATTCTCTTGAGTCCAGATAGGCCGTCTACAGTCAACATGGACATCCCCTGGCACATTCCTGTGGTACCCCACATAGTGTAGGGAGACATCTGAAAGTGTATATATAGGCTGTGTGTGTGTGTGTGTGTGTGTGTGTGTGTGTGTGTGTGTGTGTGTGTGTGTGTGTGTGTGTGCGCCTCCAGCCGTAGTAATCTCACGCTACTCTGGCAGGGCTCCAGCAGACAAGGGAACACCACAATGGATTACTCATGGAAGAGAGGGATTTACAGAGGAAGAGGAAGAGATCAATGGAGGAAGGCACCGTAAAAGGAGAAGTAGAGCAAAGAGTTTCCTGAATACCATTAGTCTATATCTACATAGACAAAGACGGGTAATCAGTTTACGTTTACCATTTCTATCAATACCGTTCAGATGAGGCAAGAGTGGAAAAGGACGGGAGAAACAGAGAGCACAGCTATTTCAGAAAAACTATATAGCTATGGAATAAGTTCCTCTTTGGTGCTCTTTGGAATATAAGCGAATAAAACTCTAAACAAAATCGCTACTTCCTTCTAATTACGAGTAAAAATTAATCTTGAAATTCGTAAAATGGAATAGCGTTTTTAAGGGGAAATTGAGTTCTACTTGATAAAACAAATGTATAATTTTGGAAAGAAAAGTTGTGTATATATGTATATATGTAAATATATTTAAAAAAGAAAAATGAGTAGAATAGTTTTGTTATAATAATGTAATAAAAAAAAATGTGCTGAGTTCTCAGAGCTTTCCAGTTGTTAGATTTTTGCTGCAGCTCGTCTTGTGCCCACCTGATCCCATTATGGACCCATGAAACAGTGGAGTCCAAAATGCGTCACAAGTCCTTCTCCACCAGTGTCCAGGCAACCTCTCCACTCAGACCAGAGTGTTAAATACTACCAATATGCAATCATTCTCAGCCACAAAGACAAGAGTTTGTGAGCCTCAGTACAATGTTCCTGTTTTGTAATTAAGTTGAAGCTAAACTAGCTGACACAATACTTTGTTGTCTTTTAGATTACTTACTAGAATATACCAACCAATATCAGTTTGTCACAGATTTATGAGTATCTGTGTGTATGTTGGCTGGTAAAGTAACAAGAAATTAGCATATAGCATATAGAGATATGCCAAAGACATATTAGAGTGAACATATATAGTCACCATTACATAGTTTGCACTGACTTTATTTTTCAACAGGAAAATGTGTCCAGCGTTGCACATATCCTGGTAACAATTCTTGATACTACAATAAATAACAATATTTCTTAAACATCAAACATCATGAACTCAAAAATCCAGTATCAGTGAAGCTCTATTTCTGTGCAATGTGCAAATGTTTGAGTCTTAATCTTTACAACAAGAAATGTGGCCAATGGATAACTGCAAATGTTTTTCAATATAAATAGAAAGAACATATCAATCTTTTACCCTGAAACTGCAGTACATATAGGCCTACATACTGAACCTCTAATGGGCACAGTCAAGGTTTGGGCAGAAATGGCACCGTAAACCAATCAAAGATCAAGGTTTTAAGTTGGATCAGGTGTGCCAGAACAAGGCAGGAGCAAAAACTGGATGTCTAGGGTTTTTGGAACAAATGTACAGAAGTCAAAAGCTTTAATAATGCCAGATGAAACACGTCCCACACACGAACATACATACAAGCCGAAACCGAGACTCACATTCATGTGCTAGCTCTCTCACTCACTCTCTCAGTCACTCATACACACACACACACAGAGCACGTCACCCTCCCACCAGGCTCAGCTGCTCCTCTACCTCCCACCACAATAACCTTCACCTGTCACACAGGTTTTATATTTACAGCCACTACAGCCCATCTGCCCACACTCAGCCCTGACTGTCAATCAGCAGCAAGCCGCCTCCCCCTCTACCAATCCATCAACAGGCCCAAAGCACTGAACCGCACCACCCGGCACAAACACTGACATCAACTACAACTTATCCAGCGCTTGATGGCTTGATGCTACTTTTTGCCAAACCAATACCTACTCAAAATGTAGGTATTGAGCAGTAGTTTGTACGGACTTTATCCTACACAATGTTGTCCTGTAAATGCAAAAGAATTACTTAATGATTTGGAAGCCTTTCACCTACAATTTGGATCTTCTTTTATCTATCTTATGCATGTACCCCAATCAGTTAAAACAGAGCCTCCGAGCTTCGTGCATCAACATACATGAGTATGGAATGGAAATGCATTTAACATTGAACTCCCACGGGAGAACATGCATTACAGGTGACAGGTGATTTGAGCCGGCTAGCAGAGGGGCCGTTTGCTATATAATCAAAAAGAAATGATGAAAACTGTCAGCTTCTGGACACTGCATAGTACCATAGCCTAATTTTTCAAAACATGCCGCTCTTTTTTTTTTTTTTTTGTGATGAAGGCCAGATGTTGAAAATTGAACAGCCACACCTTCGGCAGTCCTATGCTCTCTAACCCACTGCATCAACAGTACGTCTAATGGGATGCAGTGGCTGCCAGTTGTGTGCTGTCAGTTCTTATTAGTCATAATTTTAGTCCTGTGCAGGTATAGAAAGGTCAGCTACAAATTCATTTTGTGCAGACACACATGTGAACACACCTATGTTTCCAGTAATGGCTCATATTTCCATCCCTTCGGCGCTGTCTAGAAAAGTGGGCCAAATGCTCCAGGTAGTACAGCATGCTAAGAGCTCTCTCTCTCTCACACACACACTCACACACTCTATCTCTCTCTCACTCCCCTGCAGATAGTAGTGCCTGGGTAGGGGGGCACTGGATTCAGCCCCCTGCATCTCAATGACAACCACACATCCACAGGGATTTATCTAAATGCAAATCAGCTTCCTTCACTCAACAACACACATATCATTTACTTTGCATGCCCCAAAATACACGATGCAGCCGGGTACAGCCAGACAGCCAGGTAGGCAGCTGGGCGGCCCTCCGGCTCTGCCTTCCCTTTCATCTGTGCCCTCTGGGGCGCGCTCATTTTCACCAAATTTACTTTTAATTGAGAACTAATTTAGCTCAGCCAAATTCACACTGGAGGTAGAGCGGAGAGGAGCTGTGGAAGGGAGAAGACGAATGCAGGAAGATTCAACGAGAGAAAAGGGAGAGTGGGATTTGGAGTGGCAGGTGACAATAAAATCTGCTGTTCATTGTCATTCTCCCTCTCTAAGGAGAGAAACCGTTTGAATGACAGGAGGAAAGAAGGAGAGGTGAGAAAAATATGAGTAAACAAGGTAGAAATGTAGTTTTTGTTTGTTACCAAGTAGATTTAAAAGACAAATATAAAACGTGTGTACTGGGGAAAAAGCTCCATTAATATCTTACTTCAACAGGCGATCTAAAAACCAACATCTTACAATTTTACTACTGACAAAATGCATTTTCATTGCAGCAGCAACAATGTCAATCGAACTTCTGTTCACCTCACTGACCTGTGATACCCTTCCCAGTGATAAAGTTGACCCAGAGCAACGTACACGGTGTCTATGAAGCTGCTAGGACCTGCAACCCGTGATGTAAACCGTGCTGTAAAGTGATCTACGCCTCAAAAGGTTATCCGGGGTCTCCGCGACGGGGAAACAAGCTCCTTGATACTGCCTGATGCTTTCTCCACTTCTACACAGCTGTTAATTAGCCCAGCTAAGTGCACCATTAATCGATTGCTTGTCTCTATGCTATATCTCATAACGGCGTTGCACTCTGGCAACCCCAGGCGAAGAAATGCGAGGTTCAAGAAGTCACACTTTTGCACCGGTGAAACACTGGTGCTGGAGAGAGAGGAAGCCGACAGTAACAGATGCTTCCCAGAGACAGGGGTAGATGGTGTACTGACGGCAACTGAGAGGAGGAAAACTGCCGCAGGGGTTGACATTATTGAAATCAATTATATTAACAATATTCATACATTTGTAATTTGATTGAACAAAGAAGTTAAAAGTCAGTCAAGGAAACACAGATTTTTCATCAGAATTTAAATGTACAGTCTCTTTGCAACTGTGTGCAATAGTGTGGAACTATGCGTGTCAAAAACTCTCACATTACAGATATGATCGATTGAAATGTTCTGAAACACATAAGTTAAGTTACATAAGTTATATAACTTATGAACACAATTGGAAAAAAAAGAAGCTCCCATTGGTGCAACAACACACGACAAGTGATGAAGACACAATATACATATATGTTGTTCAGACAAATTCGTCAGATGGCAGACACGTAAATGTAGAAACAAAGGGCATTTTTTGCAGATAACAGACTTGTACGAACCAGGTCTTCACATGTTGCTCACCATGTTTTTTAAGTAAATAATTAACTGATCGATAAGTCGATAAGTATTTAAAAAATGAAAGAAAGAACTGAGCATGCACCTACATGATATTCTGAACGGATTCAACAATGAACAACCACCAATCAATTATCAACAAAAAAAAACATGTATTTAACTGTCAGAATTTATTTCCAATCGTATGAAATCCACCACCACCTTTGATATACTTCAGTAGTATGGAGTTCGGGGAAAACAACATAGTGCTGTGCTGAACACTTTCAGAGAACAGAAATCCTTTCTTCTCTCCCGGTCCGACCAACTCCCCTTCCAAGTCCATCAGCAGAGTAAGGGAGAGAACCCAGCAGCAAAGAAGAAAAGGTAAAAACAACTCTCACCTTTCTACTCTAACTTTCTACTCAAAATAAAATCCTTCCCAGAACAAACCAGAAGCAACTCTCTCTCGATCTGTTCCCTGAGAAGGAAACACAAACAAATCACACTCCTTCTCTTGTGGCTGCTCTCAGGAAGCATCTCAAGTTGCTCCTAGTTTTGAAGATACAGGCCAATATACTATTAAAGCATCTGAAAAATTATATTTAAATATAAAAACAAAAGATATAGCATATATACATAATACAATCACATTTTAACTATGCTGCTTGGTTTCACACTGGAATATAGAGTATCCTTAAAGATATCAGCACACAAAACAAGGACAAAATTGTCCCACAATATAACAGCGTTGTGTGTGACGATATGACACCTCCAGCACAAGTTTGTTAAAGTTAAAGCTGTAGTATTTCAACTTCATGATCTGTTGCAGCAAACCGTATATATAATTTCCTGTTTGTATACACTGGTAATGTACATGAACTTATAACTTCCAACACTCCCCTCATACCTTAATTGGCACAAAACCCCAAAGCAAATACTGTTCAGTTGCTTTTCTTTTTTTAAAGAAATTATATTTAGAGGTGGCACGAATCAACCATGAACCAAGTGAATGGATGACATTTCAATTTGATCTTCTAACAGCAAATCACTTAAATCTACAACAGTGAAAAATCATATACTGTACAAGAATGTTGATTGCAGCCACATGAGCTTTATATCAGTATCATGCAGCTGTGAACAAAAATGTGCAATATTCAGACTTCTATGGAAGACAACAACAAAAGTGGAGCAGCATGACGTGCAGCTGTCAGTCTCCGGAACAGAGAGGTTTTTCTGACGTCAGGACCCACTACAATAAAAAGGCTCCACGCCTCCAGAAATAGCCTGGCAGGCCTCTTAGAAACAGGCTTCTTAGAAGGGGGGCTCACACTACTCCAAAGCATTTCAACCAGCATTCCAAAGCCAGGTCGCCCTTGAAAAGATGGACAAGCTGCAGTGACACAGGGGCTTACATGCAGCATTATGTGAGAGACAGAACAGGATATGGGTGGGAATAAAAACACCAAGACAAGTGTCAAACAAAAACAGGGACAAACAAATGTTCTGTACTGAAGCAAGAGCAGAGGGAAGGAAGAGGCCGAGCACGGGAGCCTGAGAGCCTGGAGCAGGGGACAAAAACAGAGACAGACAGAAACCGTACAGGTGAGGGAATCCCGATTATAGTGTGACCTCATTAACCCCAGAGTCTCGTTAGAATCTTGTTACAGCTGCATTCTCCAGGCCCATCCTCTGTCACACCTTCATTAAGCCCATCGACCCACTGTGCTTATTAAACACATTCATTACCCCAAGTATTGAACCGCTGCTGCTATCACCGAACCCGAATGCATCACAGGGGGGAGGCAGGAGGGTGACGTCCGGTGGAGGGCGAAATAGTAGACAGGGGGGGGGGGGACGACAAATGTCATGCACACAAAATGGACACACAACATCTATAGACACACATTGTTCTGCCATCAGTCATCACTAATGAAGTCAATGATTAGAGCTACTTTGGCCTCTCAATCACAGACAGACAGAGACAACAGGAGGACAAGGCGACAGAGGGGAAGAAAGAAATCGAGTGGGAGGAAGTTTTGTTTGAGTGAGGAGGAGAGTGATGGGATGAGTAGCGGGACCATGAGCGTGAAAAGAGTTTAAAAGCAAGCCAAAAAAAAAAAAAAAAGACAGGTATACTTTCTCAGTCTTCTCCTCTGCCGTTTTACACCTGTGTAACACAGGACAGAAGTGAAACCCCACGGAGGACTATTTATCATGACGCATACAAACTAGTCCACTGAGCGAGGCCTCCATCCCGGCTTCAGGCTCCTGCTTTAAATGATGACATCATTTCTGCCCTTCTCAAACAAAAGGAAAACTCATCATCAAAGCGAGGGAGAGGAAGGGAAAGAGCGCGAAGAGATTAAGAAGAGTAAGGGCGTGAGCGAGGTGTCAGAAAGGGCCATGAATCATAGTGACATCCCTGGCTGGGTGTCAGAAGCTACTGCTGTCTGGAGCTGGATAAACAGAAGGTCTCTAAAGCAATGCTCTTTAAACACTGGCCAGATCAGAGCCCGGCACTGGCCCTCGGGAGAACTGAAATGGGTGCCAAATTCTTTTATACCTTAATTGATTGCCGAAAAGTTACTGGCGATGGTGTTGCCAAAACCTCTCCAACTTGCCGCTGGCTCACAGGGGTGGACCAACTACCAAAATATCAAATTCAGGGTTGATGTGACTGTACTTTAAGCTAAAGAAAAGGTAAAAACTTTTTAAAAAGGTTAAAAAGCAGGACTTAAAGAAAACAGAAGGACGAGCACACTACTGCAATTAACCATCTATTTCAGTATTTATTAATCTGCCAATTATTTTCTTTAATTATTGGTCTAGAAAACATAAATAAGATAGTAAAAATGCTCATCAATATTCGAGAGCACAAGGTGATATCAAATCAACCAACCAAAAATATAAAATTCACAATGACACAAAGAAAGGTTGCAAATATTCACATCTGATAACTTAGAACCATTGAATGTTTGGCTTTTTGCTTATGCAAAAAAATACCTATATTATTTATTATATATTATATACATATATTATTTTCCCATACATTTTAAAATTGCTTGTTTTATCGGACAAATAGTCCAATACCCAAATCTTCTCAGCTTACTATTATATATATCAAAGAAAGGCATCAAATCATCACATTTGAGAAGCTGGAACCAACAAATTTCATTAGTCATGTGCTTATAAAAATGACTGAAACAATAAATAAATTATAAAAATAGTCAATCAATGGATTAATCGTTCCTTTCCTTACCTCCCCCATATAACCCTTTTTAACTTCACCCAACATAAGTATCTCTCTTTCTAGTTCCAACAAAGTGTCAGCTTATAAAATCTAACAACAGTGAGTAATTAGCCGGAAGGCAGGATACATGTTGCACAGCCTGATCACTAGCCACCCAGTGAAAAGATGTTTCAAGCGAAAAAAGGAAAAAATTAAATGTGGGTTTCATCTCAGCTTTACCCCCCGTCTCACGTTGCAATGGAAATGGAAGTCACTGATTCAACATTACCATTCTCCAGTGCTTTTCCTGCTTCTCTGGTAGCTGCGGGCGAATGCTTGATAACGTCATGGAGATGAGTGCTGCTACAACATCTACAGTGCTTAGAGATTATGTATTACCACTGCAAAGGCCATTCAGAGTTTCTGGCTACAGGTGAGAAAAATGCTTATTTTCAGTTCAATAGTATTCAAATTCTTAACATAAATTACATGCCACTCAAAAGGACATGAAAGGTGCAACCACTCACTTTACACATATATCTGAGCAGGAAATATTAGAGCCTCAGTATCAACGGGTTATAAAGCGCCATTCTTGTCCAAATGAAACTTCACTTCAAAGGACTTCTCGTGAAAATTGCTTTATACAACCTGTCGCTGTTACATAAAGCACAAAGAAAAAAACATAGCTAAGGAAATGAAAAATTTATGTTGCTCAAATATTTATTAATATCCTCAAGTTTTTAAAAACAGTATGGGATCTTTTATGTGCAGTCGAAGTATAAGATGTACACTCAGTTGGCTCACTCCTCGCCCACTTTGTAGTGCTGCTCTTATCCAGTCCTACTACACCCTCTGCAGGTGAAAACCAGAGCGATCAACCAACAACTGGGGTGTCTGCAGCAGTACACATCTCTGGTGCTGTGTACATTTAACACTAAAGAGTGCTGATGTGAGGCATGGGTGGGTGCAACTTAAGTCATTGTTAAGGTCATAATAGTGAAAATTTAAAAAAAGGTCATAGAGATTGTAGAGTATATTATTGTTCCCTCGAGGGGCTAATTTGAGGCACGTAGATTTGCATAAAAAGCACCATAAGCCAATCATTCACACAATCTAAAATACAAAATATAGAAATTTAAAGATTAAAAGAAAGAAAAAAATGTTTTTTGAAAGCCTTAATGATTAATGGCAGTGGCCAATCTGACAATGTCCAACACGAATAAGGCAAATTATGCAAAAATAAAAATAAAAATGTATCAACGTAAGCACCAAGTAAACTGACCTTCTGGAATAAAACCAAAATTCCCTTCCGTTTGTTTTACATACATGCAATCTGAAATGCAATCGTGCTGGCTTCCAGAAGTGGTAAATGTATGGAGTAACTGATTGTATGTGCCTTTTTAAAGACTTATTAAACTATGCAAGAGGTCTCTGCGTTTTGCCAGTCATTTTAAAGCTGAAGTAAGGAACAGCGATTTTGATTCATGTCGTTCTAAAATTTTTTTATAAAAAGGCATATAAACCAGCAAATAAATAAAGTTAAAATACTTTCAATAAAAGAGGCATAAAACGTTGTCAATATTCTCTCATCTACTCTGAAGAGTTTACCTTTGATTTAGAGACAACGGGCAAAAAAGAAAATTGCGGAGGTTCCATTAAAACACCATCACGTCAGGACCTACTGTAAACATACCATAATATACTACTGTTACTACAGCTGTTACTATTCCCGCTTCATGTCTGTGCTACTAACTTTTTCCATAAGGCTGTTGAACAGCTCCGCTCCAAAGCCCTTAACTTCTCTGATCCTCTAACTTTATTTTGTAATGGATGTCCATCTAAGAAGGCAGCAATCCTACTACTACTACTCCTACTACTACTAGTCAGCAAAGAGAAGTGTAGGCATTACTAGCAGAAGTCTCCCTCACTAGCTGCTCTCCACTTCTGTCATGCCAAACAAAGATATTTGACTCTGGCATAAGCGTTTAACTGTTTAACAATAAAGAGCCAGCTATATTGGCTGTCCCGCTTCTCAGTCATAATGTCTGTCATTGACTTGACTTTGTTTTCTTTCCACAAGTTTAATACTTCTAGCATTTCTGTGAGCCACTCAGGGAATCCAAGAGAGCCTCCTGCCACACCAAGATCTTTTTCAAAAAGTAAATTTCACCTTTGTTATTGATAGAGTCGGGGCAGCGATGCCTAATGTTCATGCAGAATCTTCTCCCGGGGCAACTAATGTTGAAAAGAAAACGAAGCAAGGTGAAATATTGCTTAGGAGGTACACTTCACAGACTCGCATTTCCAAAAGTGCTTTTCGCTTTCTTCCCTTTCTTTCCCTTTAAAACTTGTTTTGTTCTTGGGCAGACGGCGGAGGGAACATATCGACGATGTCTGTGTCTGAGTGCAGCCGGCCGTCCAAGTTAAAGTCAGTGCTCATTAATGCGGCCGATTACTCTTCAGGCAAAGGCCGATCAGCAACCGGCCCAGACACACGCGCACACACAGAGTGCAGCTTTTTGGGGACACAGATCGATACGGAGGCCCTTCAAAAGAGCAATGAGGAGGAAGAGATCGGAGAGAGGAATGTGCTGCGAGCTTAGACTACACACGGAGAATGTAAGCAGTGGTAATGGTTAAAATTAAAGTTTTAAAGGACTATAATTCACGCAGTGTATTACTTAAACTAACCTCATGTCCTTATCCTAATGAGTCAGACAAAGTTATGGTGGCAACTACCAATTATTTTCATTATTAATTAATGAACCCACGGTGAAATATTCAAATAGCTTGTTTTGTCTGGTCAACAGTCAGAAACCCAAAAGCATTCTGTTGGAAAAAAGGTCAATTTACTCGCTTCTTTTGGCGGTATCACGCAGTTTAAATCAGCAGACAAGCGAGAGAGTGGAGAGGTTTGTTTCCAACTGCTATTTCTAGGGTCAAAAGTGAAGTGTCAAGCTCAAAGGTGGCATTGAGATTATTATCAAAGAAGGCCAGCAGACCGGTAACTAACATCGAGAAGCTGGAACCAGTGGGTTTTAGACATTTTTGCCGAAGAAGAATACTTAAAAAGGTGCCCTGTTGAGTTTCCTAGTAAACAAACAAAAGGTATGTTTACATTCAGTGTTACTCACAAAAATGCACTGTGTTTATCCTTGAGGTCTAACAAACCTGTTGAGTACATTTCCTTCCTCATAAAACATCTGCAGAGCCAATTTCTGAAATATTTTAAATTCTGCATTGTTTACATCCATGTGCAAGACACAAACAAAAAGGGAACCCAGTTGTAAGTGGTCT
The DNA here is from genome assembly GCA_036024295.1 of Nannoperca obscura. Lineage (NCBI taxonomy): Eukaryota > Metazoa > Chordata > Actinopteri > Centrarchiformes > Percichthyidae > Nannoperca > Nannoperca obscura. The sequence continues at coordinate 20,423 of JAVQJL010097603.1, forward strand.
GCTAGTGGATAAAAATGTATTTTCTGTTGATCAGTTACTTGATTAATTACTTATTTTAGCTCTTGGAAAAAGGTACCATCCATAGTACCAATCTATCATCAAAATGGTCCTTTCACCACTGCAGAAGGTAAATAAAGTGATGATAACAAAGATTACAACAATAACAACAACCTAATCAGAAAACAGACAGTGAGGCACAAAGAGAAGAGATGAGGGGAAAGGATGGAAAATTGGAAATGAAAGAAAAATAAAAAATGAAGAAAGGAAAGAGGATTTAAGACCATTTATTGGGCATTCCCTCTGGCAGGATACCATGTGCATGGACATTACACAGTAAACTCCTTCTTCACCATACCTACCTCCCAAATCCACAGAGACAAAGAGAGAAAAGAGAGCGAAAGACAAAAAGACAAAGACAGAAAACTAGAGGGACTTCTAGATGACATGAAGTCTTGGAAATTCTGCAATATGGGCAGAGCTTTTCCTCACTCTGGCAGACGCAATCTGGCGCCATTAGCAGTTAAACTGACTAAATACATAATACAACATCTGACATTCAACATCCTGAAAAGTCTAAACTCCTGTCTGTGAAGACTAGGGGGGATTGCGGAGATCCTGAAGAGGAGATGGACAGTGTGTAGTGTGTGTGGTGTGTGTGTGTGTGTGTGTGTGTGTGTGAGGCTGGTCAGAACGGTTCTATTTATCTCTAATTACAGTCAAATACAAGTACAAAGTTTCCAGAGAAGACTCCAGTGCAGCTGGCAGCTATTCAATTCATCTGCTCCCATGTGCGTGCCGGTTCCAATGTTTCAGCTAGGCCTGTGTGTTTTAGTGTGTGCGTTTGTTTATGTCAAAAGGTTTATCCCATAATAACTGACAGATATAATTATCACTTCCTTTGTCTTTGCTCTCCCTCTAATCTGGCTAATTAAATCTGATAATGTCAACATACAATTTAATCCTCGATTGTGATGTTTGATTGGACCGGTGGAGCCCCGCTGTCATTCCCCCTGCCAGCAAAAACCACACTAACGACAACCTGGACAGACAGCCAATCGGAGCGAGAGAGAGATGAGGCCTCCTTCACCGACCGATGGCCAAGAAACACCATTCACTCTTGACAGTCCGTCTTTTCGACGGTTTCATGTTGTTCCACGGACAAATACATCCCTTCCACCCCGAACGTGCAAGTGAGAGAGCTGGAAAACCTGGTGAGGGATGCTCTGATTGTGCATGCAGAGTGGTAATTACACCTAAATTGAGGGCACATGGTAATCTATGTTAGGTCATCTCCAATTCCACTTACATTTCCACATTTTGCACTAATTAAAACTGTAAATAATCAGAGCCGGTGTGTGTGTGTGAGAGAGAGGGAGGGAGAGAGTGTAGGCAGACAATGTCTTTGAGATGAGCCAGTGGAAGAACCTTCACATCATATTGCAGGGAAATTAAGTGCATACTCTTTGATTTTAACAAGACAGGAGAGCAGATAAAAGTTTTTTTTTCTTTTTTACAAAAGGAGAAGAGAGTAGAAAAGTGCTGCTTCAGCAAAAATCTTTGCAGATTGCGATGTGCATTTATGTGAAAGGAGCGTTGGAGCAAAGTGACCGACATGGAAAGATGGGTGACAAGAGCAGCTTATAGTTCGTCCACCAGTTGGTCTATGAAACTGACAGAACTCGGAGTTAAACTTTCAGGGCTGCCTCTCCCCCCTACGGCAAATTGAAGTGAGATCAGGAAAATGGGAATTTACTATTCTCAGAGCCTTTGCCCTTCGAGGTGGTGGGAGAGAACAGAATATGAATCAGGGGGAAGAAAAGAAAACACTTCAGAAGATGAAAACAAGCCTTGAAAGAGGCAACTGGTGCAATATAACCAACTCTGGCATAAATACTGGATGAATAAACGCCAAAAAAGAATGCAGGGTAGACGTCAAAAGGAGTGGGGCACAGAGACACCAGAGTCACCTGCTTTTCACAAAACACACTCTAAGCCCAGGGTTATCCGTAGCCCTGGGCTGATTTGGTCCCGGGTCGACGAGCAATGAAAGAGCCAGCATCAATTTGTCAACTGTAAACAACATTTTGAGACACGAGTCACTGCTGGAGACATCCTCAGCATTGCATTAGCAACTTTCAACTGTCATTTATTAAAATATTAACTGGTGTGCCCTTCAGTATGATAATCATGACAAAAAAATGTTGTGTTTTTCTTTAAGTCTGTCTTTTGTAATTAAAGGAACAGTGATACATTTCACAATTGAACATCTATTGCATTATAGCATAACACCAAACGTATCTCCAAAACCTTCCTGAACATGTCCTCAGTTAACTAACAACCAAGCAGGACCAATTAGCAGGACACTGACAAGAAAAACTAAAAAACAGAGCAACACTAGCAGAATTACTAATAATGTTTGTACTGGTTAAATATCCCCTTATGGCTACACAGCCGTTGCCTAGCCCTAACCCTACTTGATCATCTAGAGAGCTGGATATGTTCTTAACACAGTGAAAAGACCCTCCAGCCTGGAACTGAAAACCGCAACCACGACAAGAAGGAGGGAAGGACAGAAAGAAAAATATGTACAGTATGTGGGTGTGCACAAAACAAAGAAAAAGGCAGAGTGCGAGTGAAAGACCACACAGAAACATCCTGTAGCAATTCAATTATTCAATTTTGGAGGAGGAGGAGAAAGAGAGGGCAGATCAGAGCGAACGAATGGCTCATCCTCATCTTTGATTGATTAGGAGAGACAGGGACAGGATCCGTGTACCACAAAAGCCAGCAGATAGAAGAGAGGAGAGGAGAGGCTTTTACTAAAGTGTCCCATGACTGCAATTTATAGCGCACAAAAAACGGAAAAAAGCCCATTTCAATGCCGTTACCTGGATCGATTCATGTAAAGAACAAAGGTTCAGTTCACACGATGCTCCCAGAGGTGTTCAACCATTCATTTTTTTGCATAAACCTTTCAAAAAAGTATTTTTTCCCCAACTGCTTCAAACCCTTTTAGTTGGTCTATAAACAGCTGACCCAGGGCGAAATAATTTCCTCAAACAACAAATGGTTGAGTCACCTTTTAAATTCTTCATATGCGATATAATATTTATAATTATTAATTATTATTATTAAAGCCAACAGCCTGTATAATTTCACAAGTCTAAATGAGTAGAAAAGAAGACATTAAAAAGAACACATAAGTGTTCGTGCATACAACATATTCAAACTTATTCTGAGAGTGTAATTATTACAACCATTTTCCCACAAAGCAACAAAAGCACTTTCTTTTTCCTGAGAAGTTGGAGGAGAGAACCTTAGGCGGTAATGTTTCAAGCTGTCAGAGAATAAATGGCCTCCGTGGAAAAAAAATGTAAGTGTTTCTGGGTCGTCTTAGTTCCTGGCAAACTTAATGACAATTTTAGGCCAAGCAACCAGAGCACCTAGACATAACAATTCCCACATACGCTCAGCCCATTGCTCTCCACCCTGCTGACAGGAAGCTAAAATAACTGCAACGATCTCACGTCTGAAAAATGACCATCTGAAATTGATACCGCTGTGCTGAAATGTTATCAGCAGCAATATTAATCTCTCACCTAGTGGCAATTGCTAATTTCATATACTATTAAGTTGATGGATGGGGTTTTAAGAAACTGAGCTATTGTTAACAAGTTAAAGCGGACTAATTCATCAAGGTCACGATTACTCACGGACCGCAAAGAAATATTAGCAAGAAAAAGTGTAAAGAGCATTAGTGAGAAAAGGAAGATCTTGATAAAAGGCCGGGGCACGAAACGGGCATGCCAAATGACTGTGTGTTCTCTTTCTCTACCAGAATCCAATACTAAGTGGCAAACACAGTAAAAAGAGTGGCTGTGATCTGGTGGAGAAATGCACAAGTCAGCATTAGTAGCAACGAGCTGTGGCCTACAAAAAAGAGAAGAAAGAGAAAGCGTCGGGCAAGCTGCATTCAGAGATTGGAAAACAGTGACATCTACTGGTGGTTTAAAGTAGTCTGTTGCTTCTGTACCTGCTATTTCTATTAAAAGAAATATATGATGGTGGAGGTGAAGAGGGCAGGTCTGCTGTCTAAGATCATGCTCATGATGTAGAAAACAAAACCGGCCGTGATAATGAGATCAGTAATTACCTGATTGAAGCAATAGTCAGCAAACATATGTATGCACGCACATATTTGCGTTTGCGTAAACATGTGGGTAGTTTTAATATGAACCACATATATTAAAACTTAAAGATCGCCAAGATCTGATCAGATCATCATACAGGGAACCTGTAGATTAAAAGCCCAATTCTTGACCATTCTTTGACCACACAAATGTGAGGTAAATTAATATAATTGTGACAAGTTTGTAATAATTATTGAAGGAATAAAACAGAATAACAGAGTCACCAGTACACCTGATTTAGACAGGCTCAACAGAAAGGAATAACTCTGTACAGTAATGTAGATGTCGCTTGGCAAACCTTCAAGTTGACACTGGAAGAAGGTGCGGCGGGTACAGTTTTGGGCTGTACTCATGCATGAATTCGTAGATAGATGAATTCCAACACAGCAGTAACCAACGGTAAGAAATGCAAGAGACAGGGTGTAACTGTTCCTGAAATGTGGAATGTCATAAAAAAAATAATTTTATGGGTTTATGATTATTTCAATTAATGCTGTCAATTGAGTTTTTTGTAAATGTGTTTATGGATGGTGATTGTT
>JAVQJL010097605.1:0-22453 GCA_036024295.1 Nannoperca obscura
CCACACACACACACACACAAAACAAGAAAAGAACCACGATTGAGCTCCTGCCGAGGAGCCCTTGAGCAAAGCGCTTTAAACCCCAAATAGGCACAAGGGTGAGGCATTTATAGCTGAAAACGAGCAGTTAATCTACGAATGAATACACACACACACAAAAAAAATATATAAACACTTCTCACAGCATCAGAGTGTGCAGAAATGCCCCACTACCTCATTTTATTATATTTCACTATGCTTTGTTAGAGTTTTACAGGGTGCAGTTTTACATATTTGAGTCTTATTTTCCCTTCCACAAGTTTAGCACAGCTTTGTTGTACTTGGGTTGTTTATAAAAAGATATAAGTTTTAAAAGGTTTGTTTTGTAACTGTAAAATGTCCCTCTCAGCACGCACCTCGGTCGCAACTCTAATATTCAAATTTCAAGAACATCAGCAGATAGTCCATTTATTTATTTTATTATGATCTGTCGACACATTTCCTCCTTTCAGATTGTTTCAAACCACGACGTCGCCTTCGTAGACCAAACAAATACATCAGAATAACCACCAAATAATCAGCAGACGCATTTCTTTAGACTCCTGAACACATCTTTTCATCAAATTAACAGGAAGCGTACACCTGTGTTTAACTTTTAGCTTGAATACAGCAAGTGATAAAACATGAATAGATAAGGAAGGTGTGTGTGTGTAAGTGATACCTGCGGAGTAGAGCCAAAGATGGATGTGTCTGTCACCTTAAGGCCCGGAAGCGAGATCTGATCCCCATTGGCCTTTTTACTGGAAAACAACCACACACACACACACACACACACACACACACACACCTTGTCCTATCAGCTGATCTGTCCCCACTTCAGGCTTCATGTGATGAGCTCAAGAATGAAGCCACTCAGGTCTGCTGCTCTCGCCCTGACCCGTGAAATATGCCGTCAACATCACATACGCACATGATTTTCCTGCAACGATCAGCAAGATCACACCATGCAGAGAGATCCAAGTGTGTGTGTGTGTGTGTGTGTGTGTGTGTGTGCGTGCGTGGTGGGAGATGAGCCTGGTCAAGGTCTTGGGAAGATGAGTGATGGAAAACAGAACCAGGCGGGTGATAACAGAAGCGAAGAGAGGGAGAGAAAAAGAGAGAGGAGACGTCAAAGGGGGAGTTCTCTGATAATCGCCAAGGCAACAGACACATGACACGCACTCTTACACCATCGTAAATTAAATAAATATCACTACTCTTTTCTCTTTCTGCACCTTCTTCTACTCTTTTCTTCTCGACATCCGCCTCCCCCCTCCCCTCGCTCCCCCTTTCTGCTCTAGAAAAAAAAAGAAGAAATAAATAAAAAGACATCCTCCTCGTTCATTCTCCGCGGTCGCCGGTGTTGATGTATGTGGAAATGAGGGAGATGGCGACGGCGAGATGGCAAACACGCGGACGCGATTGTAAATGTGTGCGCAATCCGCACAGCCAGAAACGTTTCCATCCAAAAGACAGAAGAGAAGCAGCAGCATTATAGTTTGATGGCGATTACACATTATGGTGGTGACTGTGCACGCACTCACACACATACTAGAGATTTTGTCTCTATTCATTGTGCAGAACCAAATCCTCCCATTTCCTCTTCTCCCTTACACTGTAGTCAATGGAAGATTAGTCTGCAGCAGAGAGGACCTCACCTCCCATTAAATCCCACCAATCAATAAGCTATCAAGAAGTTGGATTTTTCCCCCTTCTTTTTAGTAACAGTTGCTGTGTTTTTATTATATTACTAAACATAACACTGGTCCCTCTTAAAATATGCAGTTTATGTGAGGAAACCGATACTCCCCCAAAGACACACTGATCGATTATGTGGTACAAGTCGAGTGTGTTTCATCGACCACCGAGTGTCAGATTGTAAACCGATGGTTTGTGCACTGTTCAGGTTCAGACGGTAGCACTGCATGAAATAAAGCAGGCTTTTTATTCACTTCATGAAATGCAATAAAAAACATGCACATTCCAGGTAGAGGACTTTGTAACGCGACGGCCGTATTTCTACTCTTCATGGAGTTGGCTGAAACCAACGATGGCAAGATGGGAAATGGAGTTAAATCGACGTGGAAAGCCTTCGTTGCACTTGGACCTGAAGTGGACTCGGTGCCGCTTTCGGTTGGATACAGAAGTCAAAATCAGCAAGCGGTCGCAAGTTTTCTATGCGGCTTGTCAGACGAACAGACCTGCCAAAACTCAACAGCTTGTTCGGTTTCTTGACACGCAGCCAAACACGCAAGCGGGTAATTCTCCGGGCGAGAAGGCACCAAAAATCCTGTCCTGATATTAACCACGCAATGTCAAAGTTAGAGAGGCTGCAAAAGAGTCATGCAATAATAGCAAAGGCTCGTGTTAAAGAGACACTGTTAGTGCGCAAATCTTCACTGAAACCCCTGAATGTTGTTACCTTTCCTGCTGTAACATCTGAATTTCTCTACAGCACCTGTTCTCCAGGTGTCTGTCTTGCTGTTCAGTTTTATATTTAGCGCATTATTTTCACAGGTGTTGCTGGAACGAGATTTGAGGTGCTACCGCGTCTATTCTTTACGCTACCTTCAGTACGTCTGTTGGCTCCCACAGGTTTGTGGAAAGCTCTACGCACAGCTGACAGCAGAGTGAAGCAGGTTTTTATTTTCCCACAGCTAAGAGCTCCTACAGATTTGTAATGTGTGTGGCAGCTTGATCATCCGTCACAAAGCTGTGTGTGTGTGTGTGTGTGTGTGCGCGTTCAACAGATTACTCCTAATGAGACGCTGCTGCCGCGGCGCGCGCAGATGACCTCATCACATGGTCTGTGCTTTAAGTCAGTGGGGGGAAAAAAGCCTCCTCAGCCTTCGAGTGCTCTAATACACACACGCACACACACACGCACACGTACACACAACCTTCGAGACGCCCTGAAAACCCAAACAGAGCAGAGTTGTTGCTATGTATGGGTGTGAGTTTGGTGACTCCCTCAACAGACCACCCAAACAATTCAAACCGGACTTCATAGAACGAAACGTCCATGACTTTAACAAAAACAAACCACCACCCCCCCGAAAAAAGATCCTGTGCTTTCTGACCTCCTCCTTTTTTCCAAAACCAAACATGTGGGGAAAATATCAGATAAATACAGAAATACGGCTTTTGTTCACCCAAACCGGCGAGGAAAAGGGTTCCAGGCCTCTCTACTGTACAGCGGGAGGTAGCAGGAGGCTGTTCTGCATCTTCCCTTGGGGGCAAATCGGTTGTGCAATGCCGTAATTAGGCTAACAAAGGGCTGGTTGGGTTGCAATGCGGAGAAATTCGAGCTAATTTCCATCTTAATATGGATTATGCAATCACAAGATGCAGGGGGGTGTACACCTTCCACCTCGTCCTGTCTTTCACAGCCGTACAGTCGATTATACAACCGTCCAATACAAAAGAGGAAAAGTCTGGGAGGCTAATAAGTAGCTAAATCTGATTTTATGCTGTTGGTTGCTTAGCTTGATCTCCTTTGGTCTCAAAGGGGGGGGGTTGCACAATAAATTAATAAATGCTAAATTAAAATGAAGCTGCTGAAAAGAACAAAATAAGATTAAATTTCTTTGCAAGCGTGCCAGTGAACTGACAAGAAATGCAGGATTTAAAAAAAAAGTTCAATTATCGACCTTGGTTTTGTCCTCCAGATGTTCCCTCGAACTGCTGTTTTGGCTCCACATCTGCGTGCATTTACGCTCTGTATACATATATGAGGGGAGCCGCACACACGCATATATATACACCCACACACACACACACGCGCACACACACACACACACACACACAGACACTCCGTGCCCTGAGCCTGACCCTCTTTGGGGGTCATGTCTCACCCACGTGGTTGTGTTTTACATAACACCACTAGTGCTGTTAGTCTAACCTACAGTAGCAGATTACACGCCCTGCAAGAACAGCCTGTCAGTCGCATGAGGAAAACTGTGTGTTTCGTGCAGGCGAATGAATGTGTGCGCGCCATTTGTTACGACATGGACTTATTAAATAGTCCGATTAATGATTTAATAATCATAATATTAATGAATAGGTCCAATTTATTACTACCAACGTCTTATTCTCCCTGACATTACTTTCTTTGCAGGCGTGGCCATCGTTTCTATCTGCAGAAATGATGATATGTAATTACCAAGTTCATTGCTGAGATCTTGAAAGGCATCCAGGTTGACTGTGAACATCAATCAGTTTTCGGTCCGTCTAACGATGACCTTCTGTGCTTACTGCAGTTTCCTGTGCAGTGGATTATTGTTAACCACATTTCCACTGCGCTCACTTTTAGTTTTAACACTGAATACAGCAGTTTTGAAATTAAAAGTTGAAACATCTGGACTGCTTATGCTTTTTCTCCCCGTCAGTAACTGACGTATATAAAAAAGTACTGAAAAGACCTGAAAGACCCAGTTGAAATAAACCAAAATTCTTCTTTAATTTTATTCTTTTAAATCTATAAATGCGTCATTCCCTGATGTAAATAACTACAATCAGTCCCTCGGAGGAACTCTGCTGTGTTTGAGTTCCAGGTCGCTCCACTGACTGACTTTAGGTGTGTTTACCTCTTTCTGGCCCACATTGAGGAGGTGGGAATGTGCCAACCAGCTGCCAACTGGGCCAAGAAAGCCAGCGGGCTTTCCAGTCCCTGCTGGGCTGGTCAGCGTCAATATAGTTTTATTTCTATGCAGTTAAAGTTCAATTTCATTAGTCATTTTCATTGTTGTTTTTTTTAAATATATATATATATATATATATATATATATATATATATACATACACACACTGATAGACGTTCTTGTACATATTTTTATTTTTTTTCTTATTGGAATAATTATCAATTCATACATTTTCGGTATTTTAACATTGATCCGACAGTTTTATTTCACTGGATTATCTTTAAACAGCTTCCTAAATGAATTTCCCAGAAAATGTACATTTCCAGAAATGTTTGGCATTTCTCCTAAAAGACACTGAACTGAATGCAAGAACGAATCTGTGCAAAATCTATTTATCTGTGTAACGGCTTGATCAAAGTGATAAAAACCACACACACACACACACAGCAAATACTGATCCAGTGGGTCAGTAAGGCAGTTTACATGTAAACAGTCCTGCTTCTGTGAACAACCACAATGTTCATGTGATTGAGAAGTAAAAAAAAACATAGCATAATTTAGTTTATATTTAAAAGGCTTTAACTGTATTTACAGTGTACTTTTTGCATGTAGGCTAAATGTTATACTGCGGATGTGCATGGATCCCAGGGAACGAATTTTAAAGCGCTACAGTTTATTTTAAAACTGGCATACGCATCCCCCTCCAGATGGTAAAAGAATAATGTTAAGGGACAGCTGGAAGCACGGATAATACAGTTCTCTCACATGGTTTTCCTGGAGGAGATTGTGGCTGATTTAATTCAAATTAAGATTTTGTCCCGAAAACCTTCTCTAGTTCTTAAACTAATGTAACACTCCCTTCTGCTGAAGGTCACAACGCTCCTCCGCTATGTGGAAAAACACCAACGTGCGCACCAAGTTCCACACAGCTAAGTGAAATATACACATTACAGTCGCCGTCTCTCACACTCTGGCTGAACTTGACGCTCATAAAATGCTCAACACGGACAGAAATATTTTCTACACAAAGACACACTGACGCAAGGCGAAAAAAAGCCCACACACACGTCACATTCGTTGTAGTGGATTCGTTTTGATTTTCACTGCATTCCTAAAAGACGCTATTAGCTCATCCTGCTTTTCCTCATTATCTAAATCATAAGGTTAGTTTCACACGCATGCATAATCAGTGTCAAATAGGATTGTTTTTGGCCCATGTCCCACTACTGATGTTCAAATTTAGCCTTTGGCTCTCGGTGCCAAAAGTACGCACCTCTGACACATACAACACTCTTTTCCTATACAAGCTGCTGCCTGTTGTGGGAAAGAATCCCTGTAATTACAGCAGATCACAACTCTTAAAAAAAGAAAATAGCACACAGGATCCACGCAGACAAGATAATTAATCGTTTCTAAACTGTATTTTGTTTATAGTAACCAGAAAGCTTGGTCGTCATGTACCATCTCTGCATTTTTGATTTTTGTTTTCGTCGGTCTCTTTCTCCGGTTGCCGTCTGCTTTACAGCAAAAGGAAAACGTCTCGGTGCGGTACTAAAATCTATTTTTAAATGTCTCCAAGCGTTTAAAAAGGAGGGAGTGAAACACAATGTGAAAAGGGAGGAGGACGAGAGGCGTAAAGACAAGAGAGCTTTTGGTGAAAAAAAATTGTTGAACAACAGTATGTGTAGTGAACAGAAGGGAGGGAAGGAATTTAAAAAATCCATCAGCCTAGATGTCGGATGAGGACAAAGACTGGGAAGAATGAATAACTGTGAGGACAAGTAGTCAAACAAAAAAACAAAAGATACAAAGAGAGCAATAAAGAGTGAGACAAGAGTCAAGAAAGCAAGATAGAAAGGCCACAAATTATGGACTGCAAGAGAAAACCATTTCAGGAGAGCCCACTAGTCTTGGGGTTTGGCTCTGCTGAGGCCCGCCAGTCCATCGCGGCAACAACACTTGAACAAAAGGATCATTTATTGGAGGAGGAAAGAGGGGGAGGCGCAATGGAGGGATGAAAGGAGGGGGAACACTGTACAGAGGCATTTGAGAGCTGTGTGAGTGAAACACTGGCCCCATCTCAACATTCACAGCCAATGTGTAACATTCTCCCCCACGCTGCCCCGCTGACATACTCAGCCAGAGCCCATATGGTCCCACTGTGGCAGCCTGCTAGCCTTTATATATAAAAAATACACCCAACACTGCCTGCTTCCACCAACATGGCCTCCATTTCCCAATAAAACAACGCTGCGACTTATGGATGCAGGCTGAAGGTTCATTTCCATCTGTGGAATCTATGAAAACCAACTGTTGAGCCCGGCCGTGCTGCGCTCACCGCAAGATCCCATTATGATTTTTTTTTGCTAATGCCTTACATTTTTCATTAAATGCAACCGTGGAGCCGGGCTATGAAAACCACAAAAACCCATGAGGTTTAAGCGTAACACAGCCTACGGTACAAATCATGTGGGAGCTAGCAGGGCTACATAAACTACAAGTCTTGGCAGGAAGCATGCATCACAAGAGCCACACTGTGGAAGGTGAAGTAAGACTAAGAGTGTTTTACTGATGCATATAAATCCACATCTCCATTTAAATACTGCTCTATCTGCTTAAACTGCAATTTAGTGCAGACAGTGGCTCAAAGAGAATGTTTTTCAATGAGGAAATGTCTCACAGTGACCTAGTTGAGGCATTGTTTAGCTGTGGTGGTCCCCCACGGCTAGAAAAGTGCCCCACACAGTAGGAAAAAATGTAAATACAATGAAAATTCATCATCTGGCCTGACTGACCTCCCTTCGTAACAAAAAAAAACAATGGACAGCATTGCAGTTACAGCTACAACTGTAGATATTTTGCATGTATTCTAGTATCATAATAAGAAATCCTTAAACAGTGTTTAACAATGTAAAACTAAACCAAACTTAACAACCACGGCTTTCTGCTTGGAAACAGTGATGTACATATCATGGTAAGCAATATTTCTCCTGCAAACTTTCCTTCATAACATTAAAGTAATTTTAATGTTGTAGGGTTCTGGAAACTCATACAATAATATAAAATCTGACTAATTTATCTTTTTATGTCACATCGGAGGATTTTAGGTTGACAGGTCAACAGAAAAAAAGGGTCAACTTAATTGGAGACGTATGCTTCAATGGTAGGTCTGAATGGTTTCCTTCACTAAGAGCAACCCTGCTGTGAGACATTTGCAACATCTCTCCTCAAAACAATGGCTCATCCGGAGCAGAATGATTCTGCCACTTGTCATATAGATCATATACAAACATCTCCTGAATCTGCACCCAAACTCACATACACAAAACTGAACTGAGGTAGGGGTGTAGCACTGAGAATGCTTACACAACATTCAAGAAGCCTTAAGAGGTTCAATAATAATTTCCATAATATCAATATTCATTGATATTCCAATAGGTTGTCTGGCCTTCAGCACCTTACATAATCACATAAGGTAAAAAATGTGCATATGTTTTTAGAAGTACACCAAGACCCAGAGAAGGAAATCTATTTATGAATTGTCAGAGAAACCGATCTATATCTCATATTGTGGATTATGCAGACAGTCATACAAATCAAACTGGTTTCTACATTCTAATCTGGCGTCAGGTGAAGTTTCATAACAAGAGTAGACGGATAGGGAGTCTGTGCTCCATTGGATTACTTTGAAAGCGTATTCTTTTCCATCTGAATAATGTGACAGAGCACAAGTAGGAAGAGAAAGGGAGAGTGAGATGGCACAAATTGAGAAAAGCCGCGATAGCGAGATCACAGTGTGTTTGTGTGAAGGGAAAACTAAAAAGGCATGATGCTAAACAGTCCAACATAAGTGTTTTAAAAGAATAAAGGCCACTCTTACCTGTTCCCTCCTTGTTTCCATTCTGGTGCGTCCGCAGCTCCTCTGATTTGTAGAAGTCGATGCTGGCGTAAGTGTTGAGGCTGGAGCTGCTATTGCTGCCGACTGCTGCACTCACTCCCCCGACCCCAGCGCCTCCACCAAGTACAGAGAAGAGGCGAGATGGGGCCTGGCTACCTGAGGGTCCATCCAGGCCCAAATGGGGGCTCTCTTTGTTGGCCAAGTCCAAGTCTATGTAGTTAAGGCCTTGCTCTGTGGACGAAGTGTTTGTGGGAAGGGACTGCTGTCCAGGGAGGACGAATTGAGTGGGGTTATCAGTGACAGCACCATTCCCCCACAGCATGCTTTCAAAGCCCAGTCGGCGGGCCACAGCTTGGGCATGTTCTGGAAAGAGGGAGGCAGTGGATGAAGAAGTAGAGGTAGAGGCGGGGAGGGAAGGTGAGGCAAGGAAGGTTTCTGAGCAGTGCCGTCTGCGTCCTTGGGGGTCGGCCCGGATAACTTTAGCCCCGTGGTCTGGGTTGGTTCCTGGTTTGGCTAGGGGGAAGTCTAGACCTCGTGATAGCACTGGGACAGAAGGATCAGTCCTGGTGGGCGAAAGGGCTTTGGGGGAGACACTGGATGATGACCTAGGGACGGTGGTGCTATTCAAGCTGAAGGCCATCTCTGTGTAGTCTCCACAGGATGTTGGGGACTCACTCACTGAGGGAACACTTTCTCTGCTTTTCCGAAGTGGGGCCTCAGCCACTTCGCCCCCATCTTCACGAGGGCCACTAGTACCCTCTTCACAGGCATTAGGGGAATGAGCAAGAGTTGGAAGCGTGGGAGGGGTGTGGAAGGAGGGGAAAACTATTGGAGTAAGGGAGTGGGGTGAGGGGGATGGAGAAGGGCCCAGGTCCATGTTGACATACTCAGAGGCAGCTGGGGGAGTGATAGGGGTAGAGGGGCTACGAGAGAGAGGAATAAAATTCCCTAAGCAAGAAGCTGGCCTATGTTGAGGATGCTTGCTGCTTGAGCCATGAGGCAGTGATAAGCCATGCCTAAGACCCCTGCCACGCCCTCCTCCAACCCCAGACTGGTTGCATTTCTCCCTCTTAAACTCAATGCTTACATACTCCCCAGGGCTCTTGGGTTCTGGAGGCAGGGGGTTCTCACGGACCCTTGGAAGGGTGTTAGCCTTGGATATGTCAACAAACAGGCTCACTGGTCTGCTTCTAGTATGGCTACCTTGCTTGGAAAATCCACCAGAGCCCAGCCTCTGTTGGAGCTTACTCCCATCTTTGGACTGAGCTCCCCCAGCCATTGGGCTCACTGCCTGGGTAGCCCGGTCTTCGCTCTCCCCGAGGCTCTCACTGCTGGCTGAGCTGGAAGAGTATGAGGAGGAGGAGAGTGACAGGTGCCGTCCAACCACTGAACTGCCCGCTGCTGGTTGCTCCTGATGCCCTCCGGTTGTCCTACCTCCACCCATTCCCCTACTAAAACTCCCATTTGGCCTTCTGCCTCGTCCAGGCCCATCGTCAAAGTGTCCAGCAGAGGGGTTGTGTTTGTATGAACGGGGAAGGGAATAGTAGGAATACACCATCTTGGGGGCCTGCTGTTGAGAGCTGGTCTCCAAATGACTGGTGTGCTCAGGCGGTGGGGGGCTGCCATTTGCAGATCGTGCACTGATTGGAGACATGTTCATATAGTCACTGCCTGCCCTGCTGTCTGCACTGCCACTGCCCACCCAAGCCCCTCCAGAGAGACCTCCACGCTGGTCAGGGGAGCAGCTGCTATTCGGGGACATTATCATATAGCCATCAGAAGTTGGTGGAGGCCGGATCTGCTGTGGAGGGGACACACTGTTGTTAGGGGTCATGGCCATGTAATCATCAGCAGGTTTGGAATCTGAGTCAGGGACAGAGACAGCCAATGATTGGGACAGGGATACTGGAGGCTGAGTGACGCCAGGCAGCATGGACATGTACCCATTGTCCACACCTAAATCTACACTACCACTTACTCCACCACCCCCTTCATCTTTGAACTCACCGGCCACATCCAAGTACCCTCCTCCTCCCCCTGCTGACCCAGCACCCATGATAGATTCCCTCTGTGTGGAAGAGGAGGTGGAAGTAAAAGACTCTCGGCTGGTGCTCCTTGACATGATGGCATAATCAGCTGAATCTTCATCTGCTGGCTCCTCAGCTCTGCGCTGACGTGGGGCCAGCCTCTCCAGGGCCATAGGAGGTAATGAAGCCCGCTTGCTCAGCAGCCTACGTTCAGCTTCACATTCGCGGCTGGAGGAGCGACGCAGCACTCTCCTGGTCTGGGGCTGGGAGCCACAGGCTGGTGTTCCTTGTGCTGGCAGGAAGCTAGATGTTAAGCTCCCTTGATTACTGCTGCTACCACTGCCACCACCACTACTACGTTGGCCCATTAGGATATAGTTGGCACCATCCTCGCCGAGGGACTGGCTGCCGATGCTACCAACAGAGCTTCCAGGGAGGCTCGGGGAGGGGAGGAGCGTATGATCCCCAGGACTGGAGCCATACTCATCTGAGGAGCCATAGTCACTGGGTGAGCCCGAGACAGATGCGCGATGGGAGGGGACACGACTGTAGGCGCCAGACGGACCAGCAGAGGATGTTATGCCTCCAAACTCAGAGCCATGCCCAGAGCTAGAGGAGAGGCTTGGGGCTGGAGAGGGCGCTGGGGTGGAGATGGAGCGCATCAACCCAAGGGGAGTTTTAGCAGCTGAAGTGGGGGCTGAACGGGCTGACTTTGACCTGAGGATTGGGGTGTTGGAACAGGAGCCATTGGTGGAGGGGCTGGAGCTCCGCCCTTGGAACGGTGTAGTTCCCGCCATACCTTCCTCACCTTTTCCTCCATCACTGGCAGTTCGAGACCTTGGGAAGCTATGGCGTGGGGTGGGAGAGGCATTGGCACTGCTGACCCCTGCTCCACCGTTAGGTCCTCCAGGAGGCTCAGTCCGGGGCCGGCGGTTGAAGCCCACCTGGCTGGGAGGAGGGTTTGGATGATGGCGGCGTGAGGGAACACTGATGGGATTAGAAGCAGTAGCACCTCCTCCAGGGCCGGAGTTTGACTGAGACTTGCTGCGTTGGCGGAACTCCTCGCTCAGCGCTTTCATGGCCTCTAGCAAGGTTTCATGCATGTTCTGGGCCACCACTGAATCATCCACCTAAGACACAACACAAAAAACTCAAACTGTAAACTCAAATCATAAATCTGGTAGATTCTAAATGTATTTGTGAATTAATTCTTAGTTACAAATGAAACCAAAGAGAATTGAAACTGAAAAAACTTTCTAATTCTCATGAAAAAAAGACATTTGTGTTTCTAGTAAATTTGTGGTTTTTTAAATGACTTAGCAGGACAGCTCGAATACTGCATTTGAAAAACCGGAATTGGACCATAATGTAGGCTTAGATGAAATCTAACCGTAATGTTGTGTAACTTTACAGTTTCTCTGACTCTGATGATTATAGGCTCTTTACATATATGTGGGATTGGAGGGTGCAACTCTCAACATAAAGGAGACTACAGGTTACAGGCTCACCTGCATCCAAAACTCGCCCGGGCCTGTCACGGCAGAGCGTCCCACCTCAACAAAGAAGAAGTTTTCTGAATGGCCACAGCGTCGGACGTTCATCAGCTGCAGCACCACAGCAGCAGCATCAGAGTTAAGCTTGACAAAGTTGACCGTCTTGTCAGTCAGGCAAAGACGGTAGATGCCCACCAAATTTTTGGCTTGACCCAGACCTTTGGGCCACACTTTCACCTGCCACACCTCTTTGAATGCAGGCCCGGGATTGGGCACTCCATAGTCCTCCGCAGCACCACTGTCAGTGGGGTTCTTACCTTCAGGGACAGACAAAGACAGAGGGAGATTAAAAGGTTGTTAGGGTGAAAAGAGAAAAAAGAGGAGGATATGACAGCATAGGAAAAAACAGGCAATTGAAGTGTTATAGGGGAAGATTTATGGAGAACACTGCCACAACTGCTTCAACAAAGCACTGACATGACCTTCATGCATTTGTGAACAAAAGGGAGCACCAGGTGAAACCACCACTATTTACCCATTAGTGGAGGGCAAGGTGCTTATGTTATGTAAGCTCTGCTGAGATCCAGATCAACCACAGCTCAAACGGAGCATGCAGGAGCTTGTGAGACCTGTTCACCTGCAGGCTACATACCTGGGGTCTCATTCGTCAACCGCACACACACACACACACACACACACACACAGTGTGGACAAATGAAACTGTTGACAACTGAAGCCCCGTACAAGAATGATGACTATGAAAGAAAAGCAACCGTTGTGGAAAAACGTATGTGAACCAACTGGGAAAGTGCTTAACAAGTCAATCTTCTCCAAAACCAAAGCAAACAATGCCAATAGATGGCAGGAAACCTAAGAGCAAGCACTCAATAAGCTCCTCAAGAGCCATTTTCTGGAGCTGCTCTTCTGACAATAAACTGGCTTTGTAAACTAATAAAATCTAGTGTCTTTTGACGGGAGTTCAGGCAGTCCATTCATCCTTTGTGTTAGGTATTCTGTAATCAGACAGGAGGGAATTACTGAGGCGAGGAAAAGAGAAAGCAGAGAAGAGGAAGCTCTTGGTGAGATTTGATCCTGTGCTGGTAGGGACCATACAAAGGCAGGGGACTTAACCACATAACAATATATGGTTCCCTGTTTGATGTTTTAAATCACTGTATTGTTCACAGATCTGAAGCAGGAAATGCGCCCATTACCCAGGAAAAAATTCTTAATTCTATCATGCTGTGCAACTTAACCTTAGCAGCTATTTACACTACCTCTGAATATATCACAGATTTACATCAAAGCTCTTTTACTTCCAGCTGTTGACTAAAAAGCCCAGGATTAAAAGGAATACCATGATGTGACTCATGTTTTAGGGTGGATTCTTGTTCTTTTTTAAGGAACCACCCTAAAATGTAAAAATAAACATGGCCCCTTTCGTCCCATGTACCACATGTCTTAGTTTTCTCTGTCAAATTGCCAGGTTAGATATGTCTGAGCATGATAATTACAAACACAGAAGCAATCAACTTTATGACAAGAATGATGAAATAAACCTCTACAAAGACGCTACCTGTTCGCTTCATGGGAACAGGATGTTCTTTGTGCAATAATGGTGAACTTGTGCACCTGTCTTATTAGATTACCACATCTGGCATATTGAAGTATTGACGGGGTACGAAAGTTTCTGACAAGTAACTAAGTGAAATATCATATTTTCAGATTATTGTACTTTAAGCAATCATTTTGGCCCAAACAGGCTAATCTCAGTGCACGCTGACTGCAGAATTACAAATATATACTTGTATGTCTGCATGCGTTTGTTCTTCCTTCCCAATGCCTCTGCTGCAAATCCTACAATGACAACCATATGTTGACAAGAAGCCTCAGCATGCACAGTGGACGCCATATTAACTGAGCTTACGACAAACATTTATCCAGATCCTCTTCCCAAAACATATACTTGTGATTGCAAAAGAGGGAGAAGCCCGACATGTCTCGCTGTGTCTTCTTCCAGTTTGCTTTCCCTAAAATTGGAGGACTGCTCACAACTTTAAAGGGACTAGAATAGATGTTTTGTTGAAAGCCATGGAGGCTGTGGCTTAGTGGCTGTGTGTGTGGAGGCACTCCCCCCTACATTAGATGACTCACTCAAGGCCATGCATGGCTGTTTCATGTACTGCTTTTCTCTGTGTGCCAGGAGCTGTGTGCGAGAAGCCCTGTTTGCTTCCTTGATATAGATTTACAACAGGAAGTGATGGTTTGGGGATTTTACAGTGGGGACTGAGGCAATGAGGGACTGTAGGAGATTGCAAATAGATATCAGAGAGCCACTAAGGAGGGCAAGAAGGGCAATTTTCTATTCCTATTTTAAATTTTCTCAGACTGCAGTGCAACATATTCCTAGAAGAGTATCTTTACCTTTAAGAGCCCATTTAACACGTCTTGAGGAGTGTGTTGTTTGTTTTGAGTACAGTGCAGCCCTTAACCTCAGCAGCACTTGTACACATACATACAAACACCCTTGATCTCATGGCCACTCAATGCTGAGCACACTTATAGGCAACTCTCAAAAGCACGGAAAACCATAAAGAGGTTTTCCCAGACTCCTGCAGGGGTGCAGACTGATTTACCCCCCCATCTTACATCACAGACCTTTTCTTCGTGGTTACATAAAGCTAGGGTTGACGCTACACGGAGTCGTATGAATTATAAATAAATTGCCCCT
The DNA here is from genome assembly GCA_036024295.1 of Nannoperca obscura. Lineage (NCBI taxonomy): Eukaryota > Metazoa > Chordata > Actinopteri > Centrarchiformes > Percichthyidae > Nannoperca > Nannoperca obscura. Next base: position 14,808 of record JAVQJL010097605.1, read on the forward strand.
GGGTTTCCTCTGGGGGAATTTCATGGCGGCGTGGTGCTCAGCAGAGACGGCTGTAAGCTGTACATTTCCCCCCACTTTGCAACAACAACAACAACAACAGAAAAACAGGCACTCAAAATGGCCCTTAGCAGGAGATGAATCCAGGGGCTAACGGCGGATACGCATGAAAGCAAAGTACACCTGGAGGTAATAGAGCATCTGCGTCAAGCTTGCTGGGTGAATAAGGGCGATGCGTGTGGAAAAACATACAGCCAACCTTGATACCACCCCGTGGGAGGGTGTGTATCGGGTCAAAGGGTTCACACAAGGGGATTTATTTCCAGGTTTCGGCAGAGCATTTCCCTTTTTAACAACCTGAAAACAACTCACAGTGCCTTATTCACGCACCAGTTGTTTGCTTCCCTTTTGCCACGACCACACGTGAAACTTTCAGCGTTGCGCACGTGCGGCTCAAGCGTGGCAACCTACACGCTCAACACTGCCGTCTATTCATGGAGATTTATTTGCTGCATTCGAGCCGCCTCCCTTGAGAGCACCGCCTGTATGTAAAGACTCCATAATCTAACCCCATTTTCTCAAACTGGGATCTGAAATTTGAGTCGGGCTGCTGGTGTTAAGGCGACGCGGCGTCTCCCCCTGCTTGCTAAACGGGAGTGTGCGTTTAGGGGGGAGTAGGGGTGCGATATTTACCCCCGGAGGCTGCAAGACGCCTGCTGGGATATTGACAGCTCCTCCCCGAGTGACGGGCTGATTATCGTTATGGTTATCACACAAATCCTAAGGAAGTAGGTCTTCTTGGGGGCCTGTGGATTGTATCAGCTCACCATCAGCAAGAACAGGATAGGGGTTATTGTTATTAGTACTGTGCCACTGGGTGGGATTTTAGTTGGTTTAAGCTTGAATTATAAAATCTAAAAAGGGGCTTGTGTTTAGGGACTAGTCTTCATTTCCACCTTTAAGTTACAGTAAAGCAACGCCCTTTATGTAAAGAAAATAATTGAATTATTGAAATTTATGGCAAGATTCATAACATAATCCCTCTCCTTAGTTAGCTAATGCAGCCTGTAAATCTGGGAGAACTACTCTGGCAATGAACCAGGTCGCTCTCCGTTTCAAGCTTCTGACCTCATTGTCCTAGCATGCTGTGCTGCGTCACAATACCCCAAAACACTGCACATAAACGTCTGCGGGCTAAACCCCATTTTCTACCCCCTATATCCACGCTACCGTGCCCCCTACACCGCCCCCGCTGCCATACCAGGTTACCAGCGTGGATAGATACGAGGCAGCTGTGTACTTTTTGTCCCGGCATGTATTTTCGCAGACAAAAAAAAAAAAAAAAACAGAGTGGAAAACAATCTCTGGCTCCCATGTGTTCCCGTTTTCCCCTCTTTTTCAACTCCTCCACTTCCTATCTCTTCATCCATCTCTACCATCTGTAATCCCTCCTTATCTGGGCCCACACTCAGGGACACAATGCTCCCCCAACAACAGCGTCTGCCCGAGGTGAATTTCACATGTGGTTTGCGTTAGCCAGAGGAGCGCGCACACACACGAGCGCGGGAAATTATCGGTGACGCATCCCGAGGTTTGCCGTCCCTTGACGAGGCACACGGAAGAGCTCGATGAAAGAAATCTGAAGCAAGATCGGCTCACGCCAAACCAGCAGCCATCTTGGACTTTGCTGGTGAGCCTGGCGCAGAGTTAGTAAACACACGGTCTCAGTAATATCCGGTCAGAACAAAGAGTCCCCAGTTGACTTGTAAATGTGAACAATACCTCGGTTATTATTACAGTCCAGCGTCATTTAAAGGCTTTAACTTCCAAAATACTGGGTTTTGAAAAACTGTCCAATAAGTTTCCTCTTGCACAAATGTTCCAACGTCGATAAATTGAATTTTAGAATTAAACCATTTAGGAATTTGTTTCTGCTTCGTAAATAAGTCACTTACAGCAAATTCATAGCGTGAACATTAAAAAACAAAACAACGCTTAAAAAGTGCAGAGAATTCAATTAAGGTTACGTTTTAAATATATAAACAGGAATTAGGAAATTGAAGGTCTACATTTTATATAGTATATTAAGCATTTGCACTTCGTGGATACTTTATGTACACAAACATACTTAGAAACGCATGCACATGTATTAACATGCAACCATATATACAGTACATGCTTAGTCATTATCTGCCCAGTCAAACTTAATAACTAGGTTCCACTCTAAATAATACTGTAGAGAGGGGTTTCATAGGATTAAGGATTTAACATATAATTATATAATACTAAAACTCTCCAATGCATTCGTTTGAGTTAAGACGTAGAGAACGGACAATTAGTTTTAATGTTTCTACCTCATTTTACTGGAGAATCAAAAAAAACAAACTACTAAAATAGCAACTAAATGCAAGTCAAAGTGTTTATTTTTCCTGCATAGATTGAGGGCGGCAGGACTCCTCCTGTTAAGATCCCGGTGTTACAGTACAGTACATCCAATCAATGTGGCTTCTTGTGTTGCATCTCCCGGAGGAATAGCAGGTAATGAGAGGGGGTGGGTTCACTAATTTATCTGCGTGCTTTTAACCGTAAATCCCAACTCGTGAATTTCCTGACCTCCACTACGACATCGCTAACGGGCTGGTATCAAGCAACAGCGATCAATACGGCTCCCTGTAAAAAGGCTGCCACGCATCTTAAAGCCCCACGTGGCCGCTCATTGGCTTGGCGGAGCCCGTCGCCCCAGGCCTTGCCTTTGCTGTCGATCAAACCCAAGCACTTCACCGACGGGCTGCTGCCAGAGCTGGCCGCGCTGCAGCCTGGCTGGCCCGGCTCGTCGTGTTAAATGAAATTACGGGGTGTTAATGTGCGCAAACTATTTATGCAGGGGAAATATCCTGTGGCAGCTCGCCACTCCCGAGCCCGGATTGGAGCTCTAAATGAGCACAAGAGCACAAAACTGTTGAAAAGATTTTTTTTTTTAAAGGCCACTACTGTAGATTTTATGGCTTCCTCTTGTAACGACAGCATCCGGGGCCCTGCCCTCTCTCCTCTCCTGACTTTATTAGCACATTGCGGCTGACTCTTGAGACAATAATTACTGCCTAATTAGGGAGATGAGCAGTGCTTAAGCGCGGCTTAACGTCTAATCGGCCAGCCGAGAGATCCAGATCTCATTGGCCAGAGCAGCCGGATAAAAACACTTCCCGGGCCACAGACAGAGAGTCTGATACAAGGACAGTTATCAGTTCAGATTTAAGCGTTTTTGGTGCGAGTTGCGGACGTTTGGATGTTGGCTGTAGCTCAATCCGACACGCCGCCTTTGCCTACATTTGTTTTGTACAGAGCTAACTGGAAACACGTTTACAGCGAAGGGAAAAGTGTTCACGTTGAGGGTGGTGGATTAGCAAGAATAACCATCATTATTCTTTCTCTCTTTTAATTCCACGGAGGTTTACTGTACTGCAGTGACGTCAACACACCTCAGAAGACCACAACAAAACCATCTGAACATAGACGGTGCTGTTGGTCATCATTTATTATCCTTTAATCTGACGATGGATCATTATAATTAGACACGTTTTGTTTTTTAAGAACTTATCATTATGATGTTATTGTTGATTGCACAATGCAACGGCTAAAGAGTGACACCATCTGTGTTTGGAAGAGAAAAAGAGCCCATTTGAAGTGGTCACCTTAAAGTTTTTAACTTTTTAAGCATATATATATTATTATCTTATTTACAGACAGACGAGAAGAGGCAGGAACCAGGAAATGTTTGACAATTTTGCTTACAAATGAATAATAATAACAAAAAAATCTAAATTTTCACCTCCACCACAAACTTTAATTCTTAACCTTGAAATTCTAGTTTGACAAGAACGAATCTGAACTGTTTTGCAGGAGCTTTGAAGTGCATCTCAACTGAAGGTCAACCGAGGGAGTTCGCTCAGAAAGAAAGCTGGTAAGTGGACCTTGAGGTAAGCTGCAACTTTCCATTGTCGTTTCATCCGTTTGATTCTTCTTTACAAGTAACTGGTTGATCGTGGAGTCTGCGAAATGTCAGGAAATGGCGAACACAAGCCCATCACCACTTCCCAGAACTGGCTGCAACCAGATCATGTTTGGCACCCAAGCGATTATTAAAATGGTTGCAGATTCATTTTCCTCTCAATCGATTGTTCTCGGCACTAAATCGGCCTTCTGCTGGGGATACATGCAGCCGTGTGCGGGGCTAGTGTTTCTTGTTTAGTGACGCTGGCTCCAAAGTTTAACTCTGCCGGATTGTTCTATTGAGTTGAACAACAATTCCTAAGGTGGTGGCCTGAGCTGCCCCTCGGCCCGTTTCATCGAGGTTAAGCCTTTACACACTCGACTGACTCCTAATAGTTGAGCAAATAGCTGCCCTCAAGCCTGATACTGTACTCGCTGCCTGAAAGGGTCTTACTGGACTCAGCTGAATAAATAACTGGGACCCTAATATCGCCCTGCACGGCAGCTGGCTCGTGTTTGTATAATTACCGCCGGCTGGGGGGTGGGGGCTGCGTGATACCAGACGGTTCCTGGTCTGCTTTAGGTGAGTTTCCCAGGCCCAAAGCACCGTGTAGCTGCACTAAGTGACAGCACGGACGTGCACAGGGCTGTGCTTCTACCGTACGAACGCTTGCTATTCAAACTTTGATTCCACCTCCAGCTGAGGCCTTCGCCCCCGCCCCCCCAGCACCCGACAGGGCTTCACCTGAGCAGCTACACAGGTATCAAATTGAGGGAGCGGTCCCTCTGGAAACTATGCGAGACAGACAGTGCAGCATCTCTTGGCAGCGCGCCCCGGGGCGGCTTCACCCCGTTTGCCGCCTGCAGGCTGTGAATTCCTCCGCCTGCCCGCTGGGATGAGCAGGCGGAGGACGCTCGACTCCGGTGGTGGAGTAGTGGCAGCGTGTGCACACGCGAGGCTAAGACAGCGTGGGAGGGGCGCTGGAGGTTCAATCAACACACCGAAGACTTGAAACTGTGTATGAGCTGCACATACCAGAGGAGGTTTATTACAGGCAGGAATCCTGACAGTGTTCAGTGTGTGTGTGTGTGTGTGTGTGTGTGTGTGTGTGTGGGAGAGCTATTTTCACACACTTGGCAGTGACCCTGCAACTGCCCCCCCCCATATATAAAACTGTACAAGCCTGGATCGTTTGCCTCTTCTCTTTTTTTGTTGTTGTATGAACAGAACATGCCTGCCAGCATGCGGGTTTACACAGCAGCCGGCCGCAGCTCTTTGTCGCAGTCAGCGAGGGTGATTTACAGGAGAAACCCGACACACGGAGCAAGAAAAGAGGGAGGCGAGAAGCCGATGGCCCCGTAATTTCAAAAGGCAAGCCGTGGCAGCGTCGGCGTGGCGATGCTCCCGCCGGCTGCTCGTCTGGTTTCCTCAGAAGGCCGGAGCGCGCTCACCTGCTGAGCTGCAGCCCATAAAGCCAGGATTTATGCAGACCTTCAGACCGGGGCCGCAACTAACGATTGTTTTCATTATCGATTAGTCTGCCAATCACTTCCACTATAAAATTGATTGATTGTTGAGTCCATAAATTGTGAATAATGCTCATCTCATAGCCTCTTCATTTAAATGAAAAGCAGCAAATGCTCACATGTAAGAAGCTGGAACCAGCAAATGTTTAACATTTTTGCTTGAAAATTGGCAATTAATCGATCAAAATAGTTAATTATTTTCTTTCCATTGACTAATCGTTGCACCTCTACTTCTCTCACACAAACAAACACACACACACACACACACACACACACGTGCTTTCACCTGCAGAATCTAAATTTTTGCACTTTGGAGACATTTGGGGGTTGGACATAAGAAAAAGTTTGCAAAGAGAGGTTCTAAAGTCAGCGTCTTGCATCTCCGCTCCAACATCTGTCCATTCACTTTCAAGAAAAACTCAAACACTTGGGATAGCTGGGCTGAAACACACACACACACACACAAACCCAGTTGTGTTAAAGCAACAGGGGAGTGGGCCACAACGTTGACACCCATCCCATATCTGCTAGATCACTACATCCCCCCTTTAATGCGCTTCCCGGCAGCCTGAAGCTCACGGATCAGCCGAATGTGTCCGCAACCTTAAAAAAAATCAAAAGCGGAATCTCAAACACCCTCCCTCCTCGGGCGTTTGACTTCCTCGTCACCGATCAGCTGCTCTGTGCAACGGAGCAGGAGGGTCAATGTGTAAGTGGCACCTTGAACTCGTGTCTATCGCTTGCCGAGATTGCGTCACGCGTCCACTGTGGCCTGTCTGCTCTGTCACGAGGGGGGGGAGCTGAACAGGTGATTTCATGTTGCTGTGCTGGCCACCACTGCTCTGACAGCTGTGTTTACACAGCGGCTGATAGACACCATTTGAGAAAAATCCACATGGCCTTTTGCACATTAAGTGCAGCATTGTGTGCAGGAGAAGCTACTCAATCAGGAAATAAATCTTTTGATGAATTAATCACGAGGAAGCAGTCAGGTGCAAAGCCCTCCGACTACTTTTTGGTGACATCCTTCCCACCACACACACACACACACAAACACACACACACACACACACTCTTCTGGGATCAATGCCTGATGTAATATTGCAGTGTCAGCAGAAAAGCAGGCAAAGCAAACAGGAGGGCAGGGTGTGTTTGAGCAGTCGACTTGGGAAAGAGAGGCAAAGGCTTGCACACAGCTGAGGCCCCCACAGAAGAGAACAAGAGACACGCTGGGAACAAATATCTTGACCTGACACCAGTATGATAAGGATTGGTGTGTGTGTGTGTGTGTGTGTGTGTGTGTGTGTGTGTGTGTGTGGAGGATAAGCAGTTTAAATGCCATGTTTCACAAACTGCCGTCAGAGGCCGTTTGCAAACAGCTGTTAAAAGTGTAAAAAAACACACACAAAAAACAGACAGTTTAGAAATCCTAAGTAAAATTATAAAATAAAAAGCACAGACAAACTATGTTAACATGGTTTGGAGAGCTATAATGGTTTTTGTTTTGTTTTGTTTAAATAATCCGTGCATATCATCCAAAACACTGGAATTAAACGTGTCCAGATCTGCAGTGCGCTTCTGCCACGGCCCCCCCCCCCCCCCCCCCAATCTCTCTTATGGAAGGAGCCTCATTCAGTATTGAGTGTGTGCATGCATGCGTGAGAGCGTGCGCGGCGTGGCGAGCCTCTTGCTCTTACTTTTGCACTGCAGGTCCACCATGGCCTGGTACCACTCGTCCTGGTCCGCCTCGTTCTCCGCGGCGACGGCGAAGCTCTCGGCCCGCGTGTACAGCACGATCATGTGCTTGTTCTTGGCGTCGGCCCGCTTGTTGATGTTGAAGCACGTCTCCAGCGCCACGGCTTTCTTCGGGACGGGGGCCTTGCCGCGGAATTTCTTCTCGCTCTCGTAGTACTCCAGGCGGGCCGGGCCGCGCTCCGAAGCGGCGCGGAGCACGAAGTACCGCCTGTGCATGGACTTCTGCTTGCGGAGGTAGCCGCTCTTCCGCACGTCCTCGCAGCTCTGCGCCTCGCAGCCCGCTGGGCTCTCCATGACAGCCCGGTATCTCCTCCAACTCCCCGCGGGGAGGGAGGGGGGGGGGGGGGGGGGGGGGGAAAAAAAAAAAAAAAAACAAA
>JAVQJL010097622.1:0-11307 GCA_036024295.1 Nannoperca obscura
GTCCTGTTCACCGCTTGGAAGGCCAGTACCAGGGTCTTGAATCTGATATGAGCAGCGATGGGTAGCCAGTGAAGAGAGATGAAGAGAGGGGTGACGTGGGTGTACCTCGGTACATTGAAGATCAGACGTGCTGCTGCATTCTGGATCTTCTGGAAGGGACAGATTACACAGGCTGGGAGACTGGCAAGGATCAAGTTGCAGTAGTCCAGCTTGCAGAGCACATGTAGGTTAAGTGGGAGAGTGTGCTCCAACATGTATTTCTCTTGGGTGTGAGTCAGAGAAAACGAAGCATCACATTCTGCTCAAAACCTGGAACACTTGTTGAGAAACGTGACCTGTGGTTGCTGGATTGAGTGAATGTTAAACAAACATGCTCAGTCTGAATAATTGTCTTTCTCAAAGAAGCTCTCTAGACTCTTCTTCTGTGTGTTCACAGTGCTGGTGTGTAACAGATGGCATACTGGATGTTCATTGTTTTCTATTGGAAAACAGTGCTAAACTCCACCAGTACTGATCGAGAGCGCTGCTTGCCGCCTGTGGTAACAAAAGTTTAATCTTCCCTTCTGCTGTCTATTGATGACAAACAGGTTTTGGAAATTCAACCAAAATACAGGCACGTACATTTATTTATCAACACACACTCCCTGTTCTTTGTCCAGGGAAGCTAAATTAACATTTTGACATTTTGTCTGGGGGGTGTAAAAAGGCTTACTGCCAAAGTTAGGTTTAGCTTAACAACTTCACTTCCATGCCTGGCCCTCTTTGTAGTCAGCCTGGCAAATCTGGCTTGGCAACGTACATACAGTGACTTGGACTTCCTGTGGGAGCCCCTCTTGAGAAAGTCCTAAAGGGGCCTATGACAACAATGACAAGGCGGCAACAAAAACACTGGCTACCTCATACATTTGGTTGAGTTAAGGGGGCCTGTCACAGTAGTACGGCAAAAAAGATGAGAAAACACTATGTCACTCTAGAGCAGGGGTTCCCAAACTTTTTCAGCTTGAGACCCAAAAGAGAAATTTGGAACCAAATGTACAAAAATACATCATAAATTGCCATTAAATCTACATTTATAACAACTAATAAAAAAACTAATCATGAATGCCTTGACTGAGACAGAGAGGACTTGTCACCACCACATTACACACAATTTCTTACATATGTCTAGTGTGGAAACACACTGACTAGATTAATACAAACATAACACACACATTATCCTACCGACCAGGGTTGCCAACTTTGGGAATCTGGCTGGAGTGAGATGGTGATGCCATGGCCCCTGGGCTTAATCATGCATATGCACACCTGCACTTTATCACATGCACGTATGGACTCAATTCCTCTTCAGGGTTTAAATAAGTATGCACCTTATACATGTGGTGAGAGTAGAACCTTATATTGTAAGATTTAAAGATATATCTCGACTACGCCACCCACTTTCACAATATTAGAGATACAATATTCCTAAAAAGGCCCATAGGTTCATTCACTAGTGTGAAAGACATGTTGGTTCCAGTATCAAAACTACACCCTTTATTGAATGTTCACAAGTAGCAAGAACCAGAAATAAACAAAAAGGAACAAAAGAACATATTCTACTCCAGACACATAGCCAATACATTAACACACACACACACACACACACACACACAAATGTACACATGAACACACACTCTTTTACTAGCTTGTATGAACACTTTATGCACTCCAGCGCAGGGTTTTCTGTCAACAGCTGTCAACACGACGATAAGCATCGCACACATATCACAGGCCATACTCAGCCCATACTCATAGAACGGGGGTTACCATACGTAACATCTGATCTCCTGTTCATCTCTGTTGCTGTCGCAGTGTTTTGCCATGAGAATTGTTTGGGCAGTGTGAGAGCGTGAGACTGAACGTGAAAGCATGTGTTTCATGCTAGGAACGTGAGAGTTGGCAACGCTAGTTACTGACTCTTCCATTGTCAACACAGTGTTAAATAAATGCTTTGCTATCTCATCCACATTAGGGACAAGCCTGGGAGTCAATCCCAGCGAGCAAGATAAAGTCAGTAATCGCAGCTAACACTCAACGTTAGTTCAGTCACAAAGCACGAACACCTTCAGGCCCAGGTTTGTGGCATTGGTGTAAACAGCATTGAAGCTGAACAGACCAGCGTTGATGTAACTCCAGTTGTATGAGTATGTGCGTAGCACAGCATTTGAGCTGAACAGACCAGCGTATGAATGCACGTCATAACATTGTTATGTTTTTTTACTCAATAATAACAGGTCCCTAACTTTGGGAGAGCATGGACAAATTACACATTTGTCATTTAATTTGGAGGACTAATTGGGTCTTCTGATCTGGTTATGGCGTTCTTGTGTGTTGGCACGAACATGACATGGCTGGTGTTAGGGGAAGTTTCCTGTCCACCCACCCAGACCTCTCTATAGCTGGGTCGAACAACTTTGCTCCTGACAGACAAGAGTCAGTCATAATTCACGAGGCCGCCTAAATGTAAGCATGTGTTTTGTTTTTGGTATTTGAACAAACAATAAAGTGATGCACACTGAACATTCTGGTGTTTGTCCAGAGATTCTTCTTTGACAACAAACTGCTTCTAAATAAATGGAATATTACAAAATGAGACAATGTGACTCCAGAACTGTTAGTTTAATTGTGTCCATGATACATGAGGTGTGAGCTGCAGAATTTAAATTCCACACTTTTATTATCAATGTAACCTAAACTATATGTTCAATTTAGCAATCCATTCACACCTTTTGCTGTTTGTCTAGATAAGTGAGATGAGCCTAAATGTAAAAATAGAAATACATGCTGCTTTGAGCTTGGTTCAGCCATAACTATCTCAAACAAAGTCTCTCCGTACTGCTGTGTGTGTGCTCGCAGACATTATGTGTGTGACCTGAGTGTCTCATAGCAGCATGGGGAGCTGAGAGGACATTGGGTTTAAAGGGAAAACTCAATGTTTCCTGTGAAGCAGAGATAGAAATGATAGATACAAATTTGTTTGTAAAAGTTTGGTCATGTGATGTGATGCTGGCCTGAGACCGCCTTTGGTCAGAAAATTGTCCAGACCCAGCCGCTCGGGCTGAGCGATTAGTTTGATGTGTGGACAAATTGAGTTGTGGCTGAGTGTCGGGATGTGGTGCTCCACAAAGACTGTTTGTTCAACCAACAATGTTTTATGTATGTGGTTAGTCTTTCATCAGCACACTCAGTATTCAATTTACATACTGTCTACTGATCCGGCACTGAATGTTAAGCTGTTTATGCTCTCTCAGCCACTTTATTCTGACACAGAGATGTGTGTGTAGAAGTCTATGTGTGTGTGTCATGTTGCCTTGCCCCCCCCTCCCCCCCCCGTGGTTGTGCAATATTGTGTTCTGGTTGTAATGATGGGTTCTGTGCCTCCCAGTCTTCCTCCCAGCAGGACACACACATAAAAGGGTCCTTCTCAGGGCAGCCATGTGCGTGTGTGTCTGTGTTGTTTTTTGCGATTGTGTGTTTGTGTGTGTGCATATGTGTGCATCTTTGTGTGATTCTAAGAACATCATTTTCAGCGGTGCATGCTGATTGTGCCTCATACTGTGCGTGTGTCCAACCCATCAAGGTTCACATTGGTACACTCGCTTTCTTGTCTATACCTCTATCTCTCTCACTCTCTCCTTTGCTCCCACCTCTCCCTTTTTCCATCTATCTTCCCGTTCCCCTATTTCTCCTCCCTGTATGACATTTCTGCTGTCCTCAGACAACTTCTCTACACTTGTACACCCCACTACACCCCTGTATGTATCAGCTATTGGATTTTTACCAGGGGAGCCTCTCCTCTTTGCTATTGCAAATTGAAGCAGCCACACTTCAGAAAACAACAGTTCCTCTTGGAGAAACTCTGGGTTCTACACAATCCAGAAGCTGTCTGTAATAAATGAAAACTAGTTTAGAATTTCATCCATGCCTGCCAGCTGTGAATATCTTGGCTGAAGAGCCATAGTTTGCTACCAAAGAAAGGAAAACAGAAAAAAACAGAAAGTTGTAGTCGGTGGGAGTGAATGGGATGTTCCTGATTGAAAGTAAAATGAGCAGATGGAACCTGTGCGCTTTGTCTGTACGTATTGTAGTCTGGTCCACGGTGTTCTCTGGTTGGACGGTGATTTCACACCTTGGAGCCATATGTCTGTTTGGTTTGGTTCATTGAAGCTGGTATGAATGCCTTTCTGATGTGGACCAAACAACCACACAGGGTTTGAAAAAGAGGGTCATGAGACGCATGGGTCAAACTCTGGTGTGAAAGCAAAACAGAGAAAATACAGGCTTGTGAGATGACATGAAGCTCTATCACAGCATGAATACTGTACAGTATACTTAACTAAAGGCATTTTCACTGCTATCATTTGTTTGCTTTGGTCCAAATCAATTGATGAGTTTGTAAACTTGAAGCGTTTCCCCCGTGGTTCGGTTTCTTTTTATACAGATGAAAAAACCAGGTTAGAAAGTTCACTTCGCTTAATGGTCAGATGTGACAAAAAAGTTCATTTTGCACCCTGCACATACCCTTGGAAATCTCAGCTGTGACCTTTGACTCGCTGGAGCATTGTAGTATACCTGATTACCAGATTTGGTAATGGTTTATTTCAAACAATTATTCTTGTTTTATATTATGATCTCTCTCTTGCCTGTCAAAAACAGAGAAGGGGCAACCTCCTCCTCTGCCTCTATGGACCAGCCTCCACTGGTTCCTAGGGTTACTATATCTGCTTCTAAAAGGGATGAACAATTATAAAACCACTTGAAACACCAATCAACACATTTTAATATTCCAAATCAAGTGTTTTGTAAGTACTTTACCAATTCCACTACCACTTCACCAGTTCACCAACTTGCACTGCGATAATACTCTCTACATCATCAAACGTATAGAACCACATATTTCGAAAAGATGATTTTCGGTAGAACCACTTTCTGGTGTGGGCAGGCCCAGCATATTCCTTATAGCAGGAAGGTTCTGCATCTGGTTACTATATTCACTACAGTAAAGTGATGTATAGGACCTTTACATTTCCTTCCTTCCCACTTTGTGCTTTCCCTCCAACTCTTTTAACAAGTCTCTCTCTATCTCTTTTGTCTTCTCTTAGGTGTGTTGCCATTTTCAGCACCCATTTCCCCCTTCCATCCCTCCACCACTGACTGTGTTGAAGCTCATCAGGTGTGCTCCACCGATCCAAGGTGCAAGGCGTTGTACCGGGGCTTAGAGCTGTGTGCGGCTGACGCATCGGTGTCCCCTCTGGGGGAGCAGGCTGCTTCAGAGTGCCTGGAGAGACAGGACGCTCTGCTGGCCAAACACCCTTCTCTGTTGGCCTGCAAGTGCAAGCGCAGCTTCCGAAAGGAGGAGCAGTGTCTACGCATATACTGGAGGGTTCGCCTTCTGCCAGGTCAGTCAGGCCTCTGACGGGACTGGGGTGTGGGGGCATATACATAATATAAAGCTGGTTCTCCCTCGATTTATTATTTGTACCAACTTATCCAGTGCATGGGTTTTGGGGGGATAAAGCAAATCCCAGTATGGATTTGGTGAGAGGTGGCTTCACTGAACGATATATTTATATAATGTGAAGGGGGTTGCCTCTAGTGATCAACAAAGCGAATTATCCCCACCTCTGGAGTTCCCTTCAGAGCGTTTTAGTGTCTTTCAGCTCATTAGTTTTGGTTTATTCTCATGGCTCTCATCAGCGTAGTTTCCATCAGCAACTGCAATTGTTTTTCCCAAACAAGCTCTGATAAACCCACTGTCCACTATCTGCTCAGCAGCAACCAGCAGACAGACACAATTAGAGGCTAGCTGGTGAACATAGTGGAGCATTTAGCAGCTAAAGAGACAGATATTTCCCTCAGGAGTTGGTGGAGACCAAAAACAAATCTAATAGAGAGGGAATCAGGGGGTTCAGATGATCTTGTTAATGTGTTACTGTGTGTCTGCTGGATGTGTAAATAGGCAACTGTATGCCAAAACATAATTTATAAAACCATGTCCAACTAATGGCTAATGACTGTGTCAAACATGATGAAACACAACAGTTTTAGTACAGCTTTAAGGTCAAGACACACCCATCGCCCAACTTGGACATAGTGTCTGCTATGAAGAATAAAGATTGGTTTATTTTATTATATTGTCAGAATATCCATATAAAATACAAAACCCAACAATATGTTACTCTGTCTCTCAATACATGTTCTGACTTCCGTATCCTGTCTGTGGCTCTCAGCCCCAAACCTCATATTCAAAAACCTTTCAAAAATTAAAAATGTCACTCAAACAGGACTCTTTTCAGCAGCAGATGACTCTACATTTGGTGCTCTAATGGGTATTTGGGGCATCAGGAGGACTTATGTGGAATTTAGTCCAAATAAACTACAGTGTGTGTGTTCATGTTGACAGTGTGGCTCATTGATGTGTTTTTAGATAAAAATTGAGCTGTAAGGCTCTCATTGGATACACAGGCAATACTTGTTAGTAAGATGAATTTATTGTTGGTTTTTGGTATTTCTGTTAGATGTGTTGACAGTATGAAAAACAGACAATAATGCTAGCCTTATCCTTCAAAGCTCTTGAAGATATGTCAAGTTTGTGTCCCATCATTTAAAATGAGTCATTGGACTCATGTAGCACACACGTCATGCACCTTAAATATAAACCAATATGCACAGGTGTATTGAGGCTCACCAGATGCCACTGGTGTTTGTTGCCATTTACAGATATAGACAACCAGTGAAACATCCTGGAGTAGACCAGGAAACTAATTTGCGATCATACCTGTAGCAGCACAAACATTCACATTTACATGAGCCTTGAGAAGATGTACAACATAACACAAACCTGAATAATTTTGTGCCTTAAAATGTGTTAACATCCCAAACCAGCCTTGTACAGAAGTGAGGTCCAGCCAAAAAGACCTCACTCTGAACACACACCGCACACACACATAACAGAAGCATATCCGGAGTGCTGGTGTGATGTGTGCATCAGTAAGTGAGCTAACACTAGCCAGCGGACTCGTCCTCCCCTGTGGCCTATTAGTCAGTGGAGCATTAGTGTAATTACACACTCTTCAGTTCCTGATGCTGCTAGGCTGCTCTAGCATGTCATTACCATAAATATATAGCCTGGAATAGGATTTACATACATAAACACTTTACATGCCATTACATTCTTGATTGAGTTTGTACTTTTGACTGTGTTTAAATAATTAGCAGGAACAAACGGCTCGTCCACTGGTCAATCAAGGCTCTGCAAATGGGTTTCACATGTGGGGAAAAGCTTTCTTCAGTAACATGAGCTCATGGTAACTTTGGGTTTGCCCTCCTATCTTCCGTTTTTATCCTCATTTTGGCTTTGGCTTTTGGCTTTCTGCTTTAGCTTTTGTACAGGAAATCACTTCAATACAGTCAGAAAATACATTACAAAACTCATTTTAGAGATAGAATAGAAAACGTCACATTTACTTTGCACACATAGCAGCATGATGATGAGGCAATTTAAACTGGGTTTGATCGGTTATAAATGATTTATCACTGTATTATAATTGAACATAGTGTACATGTTGATGTTGCAGACGACTCATGTTTACTCATGTTTTATAATACTCAAGTATTATTTTATTAATATTAACATCAATACTATTACCACAACAATAACTTGACATCTCTATGTAGAATTGTATTGTATGTTCACATGAGCGCCCACCTACAGCCTGGTTCTGGTTCTGCTCGAGGTTTCTACCTGTTAAAAGGGAGTTTTCCTTGTCATTGTCTCCTAGTGCTGCTCATGGTGGAAATGTTGGGTCTTTGTATATATAAGTAATTGAAGATTACACCCATGATCTTATCACTGGAGGATTTTCCAACACTGTCATATCTCTTTCCTGTATCACAGTCTATGGACAAGGCTGCTAATAAGGCAGACTGCCGTCTGGGTCCTGACCCAGATGCTGTCCAATCCAGACCTGGATCTATAACTAATAAAATATTGAGCACTATTACATTTTGAGTGTTTCCATTTTAACTAGTGTAGCTTTTCTAGCCTTTATGGCAGAACCTGATCCAAACATTGTAAACATTCGGGGCTTAGCCCAAACCTAGGTCTGGGGGCATGTTCCTGCGGGGAGATTTCTTCCCCACATATGACAGCTATATGCACTATTATTTAAAATGCCTAAAGATCTGCACATCATTTGGGAAAAACATGATAGTTGCAGAGGAAGAGAATCATCCTGTAGAGCCTACATCCTATACTTATCTTCATCATTCTGAAACCATAACACAACCAGTGTTGAGGATGACTCATCTTCACTCCTGACATCTAATAAGAGACAATCATTTTCTGAGTATTACTGTTACTATTTTTAAGTTAACATAGGTAGAGTAGGAATTTGACGAAAACAGCTTTACTGAGAAAAGTTCACAGAATTAATGTTTAGCTGAATAATATGCTACATTTGAATCCATGCCATAATAATCTGAGCTGCTCTAATTGCAAATCAAGGATCCCCAACAATGTGGTCTTCAGTACTTTGAATTGAATAGTAGCCCATTTGATCAAATTCTATTTGATTTCTCTAGTGAGCAGCATAGTACTTTTATTTGACAGGACTTTATTTGATCTACTCCTGGTCACTCTTCTCCTTTCCTTCTCTCACTCTCAGCTCCACTGAGGCCAGAGAGGACCTCTTCCTCTTCAACTGCTTTCTCCACAAGTTTTTACATCTCATTTCCTCGTCTCTCCATTCTTTTTCTCACTTTCTCTTTCACTCTTCCCTTTCTTCTCTTTTCCTCACTCCTCAAATCAGACTCAGACGTTTTTCTCCTCCTTTCTTTTATTTACATCTGCTTTTCACTTCTTTGTTACTCCCCTCATCATCACTCCTCCTCTTGTCCTGCTTCCTCTCCTGCTCCACAGGTTTAATCCAGTCCTTTCCTCTTCGCTCTCACTCATTCGTCCTCCTGGCTCGTATTCACACTATTTCTCCTTTACACAGTCCTCCAGCCTCCTTCATTTTCTTAGATTGGTCTTTCATTCCTTTCTTCTCCACATTCTTCCATCATTGGAAAGTGGAAAACTTTGAATTTCACATGTAAAATACATGCTGTGAGCCTAACATCTCAAGTTACTAGTATATTAGGCATCTCCATTCTGTCTCTCCTCTCTTGACTCTCCACACCTTTCCTGCCCTATGTGCACTCTCTCTTCCATTTCTTCTACATTCCTTCTCTTCCACCCCCTCTCAATCTTTGCCCTCCTATTGTTGTCTGGGTCTTGGAGAGTTTTTTCTATTTTTGTGTGAGCAACATAAGGCTGTACAAACATGGTTTCAATTGAGTGACTCTGTCAATAACGTTGTTCATGGCATTCAGATTGTCCTTTTCAATTGACAAGATAGACAGGCCTTTGAGCCTTGTCCCATGGTGCTCCTCAACCATTAGTGAAGACATCAAGCTACTGAAGGAGTGTTCACAGCTGCAGATGCTGACTGGAATTCCGGGTGGGAAACATTAAGCATTTGGACCACAGTGGCTTTCTCGTTCTCCATTCTTCTCTCAGTGAAATGTTTTGCCACCAGGAGTTCTTCTGGCTTCAGTTGAATCCTATAATGGATAGCAAGGCTTTCTTCAGAGTGACAGGTCTCTCTGTTTGGGTTGCAGGCTTAAATGCCTGACATAAGCTCTTCTTCTGTGCCTTGTATTGAACTGCTTTGCCCAAGTCCAAACTTTCTTCCTGCAGGTACTGATGTAGCTCTTCAGTTATGCAGAGGATTTAAAAAAACATCACAAGTATTTATAGTGTATTGGGCTTGCAGAGCTTTGACTGGATCCCTGGGGCCATGGATATGTTCATGGTGCTGAGACATGGTAAAATGTCAGGACAGATGTTCAGGACAGCATTAAGAGACCTCACCTGGAACGCCAATCTTCTGCACAAGTTCAGATGGCCTTAATCCAAGTTGTTTCTGGATTTCTATGAACTTGTGGGTCACAAGGGAGGTCCTGAAAAATGTACACATTCTATGGCAATTCAAAGAATGTGGTACCTTCAGGTATAGCTTTGTGTGTGTAACATAGGACAAGGTTGAGGTCATGTGCATAGCAGTGCACATACACTGCGTCAGGTTGCCTGTGAAGCAGGCTTGTACACCCTCCACTGCTCCATCATGATTTTTGTGAATTTTTTGTGAAATGCTGGTTATCATTTTGTTTTGGGAGAAATGAGAGAGGGTCAAATTATTTGAGGAGCTTCATACATTCTGGAATGGGTTGCTGCCACAATGCAGTGAAGGTATTGGCACCTCTCTGATATCTCTACTTTGCTAGCCGTTTTCAGCTGCTCAACTAAATCCCCTTGAGTTTTTGTATGTTTAAAGCTCTGCTAGCATGTCATGGTGGACATGTGGAGGGCACTTTTCTCAATTTGAAAACCTAGAGCCACTGAGGGCAGAGAAATGTTATTTCACATGGCACGCTCTAAAAAGAGAAAAGTAGACAGCAAAAGTTCTGTGTTGTGTATTTTATTTTGCAGCCCTTATTTGACCTGAAATAAGAAAATAAAATGTATTTATTATTAGAGCACATTATTGTTAAAATATTATTGAATTGTCCTTTCTTTATTTGATTTGACAATCATTTGGTGACTATATACAAACGGCGATACAACTACTAGGCTACTTCAATATATATATATGGCTCAGAATCATCACGAATTAGACATTATGATGATATGATCAGACATTTTCTCTAACTAGAACTCTCTGAATTTTAATTGAATACACTGGTCTATGGTTATTTATTTATTTCATCTTTCCTTAGTGTTTCTTGATGCCAATAACATGAATCAATTCTGAACCTCATGTTTTTTAACAAAATACCTGGTTTATACTATTGATCAAGTTTTAATCATATCAGGTGGTAGAAAATTGTCTGTTCACATTCTTCACTGTGTTCAATACATATCTCTTCATTTATTTAGAGGTTTGAATTGTGGCTCGGGTTCTCTACCATAGTTCAAGATACCTTGTTTCCTCTGGTAAGTTCTATTCAAAGAGAGTAAATAGTTATTTTGGTGTGCCCCAAGGTTCAATCCTAGGCCCCATTCTTATCTGTTTGAAAAAAAGAGTTAGATGTTTTCCTACTACTGTGGCCAAACAACTGGAAGTAATAGGTCGGATATTAGATTTTCACGTTATTTGCATTTCCTCAACAGTGACAAATGTATTGATGCTTTTTATTGGGGGGGGGGGGGGGGGGGGGGGGGGG
>JAVQJL010097626.1:0-26858 GCA_036024295.1 Nannoperca obscura
GTCGTATTTACCAGTAAACAACACTTTGTAATGGTTAAAACACACACACACACACACACACACACACACACACACACACACACGTAACTTTTGGTCTGCAGAAATACAATATTACTATACTTATCAGTAAATGCAGTTGTTTTTTCCCAAACTCTGCTCATTCTTGCTCACATGGCATTATTGCAGCAACCTATGCTCTACGTCGCAGAGCAGCCTGCTTATTCAGAAGCTGTATTCTTTCCCTTCTTCACTGAAATACTGTTCACTGACTGGGTTGAGCTTGAGAACAGCAGCTACAATGCCAGATGACATTAATACAGTAATAATCCTTCGTGAACATCTATGTGAAGATATATGGTTATATGGATACAGCGATTGACTGACATTACATTACAAATGTTTGTTTGAGGGGGTTTACCGAGCCATTTTGTTGCTGCTTCTTGTCCATTTCAGTGGTTTGGTGGATGCGTTTTTTGTGTGTGGCTATACCTTTATAAATAAATAAAAACTCTGCTGCTGTGTTTTTTTACATTGATGTGTCAGTGTAGTGTGGTGTGATTGTCTGGTGCTTCAAACTATTTTTTGACGGTTGTTTCTCAAAAGAACGACTGCGGGGTCTCTATGAAGACTTCACCCTTTGTGAAGTCATGTTCTTGTCTATCTGACTGTGTGTGTCTGTCTGCGGTTGAGGAGGAGATAAACAAGTTTTTTCTTCAGGTTTCCCATCCTCGTTTTGCTTGTAGAAATAGCATATCTAAGCATTTTTTCCTCCCCCCCTATTAAAACCTGCGACCAACGACAGTTTCTGCACATGCACTGATTTTTCTGTCCTTGTGCTGTTACTCATCTTTGTTCTTCCTTCCAAATACAGTAAATCATTAAATATTTGGCCCGGACCTTTACACCATCTTTAAACACATTCTAGCTCCATTTTCTATTTTTCTTCCCTGCCTTACCCACTCTCTATCCTCCTCATTTCCTTCTATCCTCTACTTTTCCCCCCTCAGAACTCAGTCTCCTTCTCCCAAAACAATAATAACAAGCTTAGTGATGCTGTTCGCTGACCGGCTCATACTCCAGAAGGAACTGAATCCCACAGCTCAACACAAACAGATAATCCTCTCTGCAAAGCCCAGCCTTCCCCTTCCGGAACAATGCTCTCATTTACACCAGAGTGACCCTCAAATTAGTGCAAGAACAGGCTGAGAGGAGGGAAAGATGGAAGGGAAGACAGAGACAGACTGTTAGTTCAGCTCAGAGAGTGATATTGCAAAGGGGCCACAAGATTTTGGAAGTCTGAGAAAATGCCCCCTAAAAAAACAATTTGGTGACTGGCATTTTCATGCATGCTTTAAAAGTAACAGAGAAAGGCCACATTGTAAGCCGTAACATAGCTGCCATACCCTTGTGCAAACCCAATCACCAACCAGCATTTGGACAAGTCAGAGGTTTAAAATTCACACACACACAGAGAAAGCACACACTATGTGACACTGGAAACCTTGCGGCTCTGCGCCCGTCCTCAACCTCTCATGATTGCCAAGACAAACACACCAGCAGCTGCGAGGCCAAAACACGAGGATGCATTATTAGACTGCTCTTCAAAGCTGTAACCACTAGCTGGACTTGGCCAAATCACACCAGGCAACACACACACACACACACACACACGGCACAGACAATCCTGCGAGTGAGGTTGTTTTTCAGGAGTAGAGACAATAAGTTCCATGTTCTTACCTGACTTTTACTCACCAATAAATCATGTTTTACAATTCATGCAGGACAGCTAAGTGTATAGCATGCACACTAATAAGCTAATCGACAAGTGATCCAAACACACATCAAACGTTCTGTACTTCAAACAGAACTGTTAATTTCCCTTTTTTTTATTATCAGTTATTCCTACAGTTTCTCTCCATTTCACACTGTTGTTCTGGTGGAATCTTACCTTTGGCCTGACAGTGTATTCATCCTTCAATCCAAACTCACCATCAGAGCTCTTGTCTAGTAAATACAAGATGGCTCCTGTTCATTGCATTATGAGCATTGTAACTACAGTCTGTATTATGGCAGAATGTGCAGCACCTTTGAACTAGTGTCTTTTTTTTCCTCTGAGGAAAATTGTTCCAACGTCACACCCTGCTACGAGGTAATTCCTTCACAGTCGGTCTGAAAGGAATTTGAAAGGGCACATCAATACTGAACCACACAGGCCAGACAGCTGCAGCTGCACTGCTTTCTGTTGGTTCAAACTTTCAGCATCTCCGCAAGTGTTCCCCTGACAGCTGATTAGAAACACCTGCTGTGACATCACTGATTAGGGTGTGGCCAGAAGTGCAACAGCAACAGCAGTTTCTCGTCGATTTACCATTTTGTGACAAACATGAACTAGATTTGCTAATTATCATGCTGCTTATTGTTCATTTGTCGCATTAGGTGACTAATCTCCAAACAGCCTCCACGTATCTTGATTTATGTTCATTTAAGGGTATTTTAGCATGCTGCTAAGCCGTCACACCTCTGATTAGTGGAGGCATTGCTACATGCTCATGAGCTATTTTGACAGAAGACATTTTGACATGAGGATGAGCAAAGCTGTAAATATTAAAATGAGTGATGGCTGAATTTCATTTAGCCTCCACGGCTGTGTCTGGAATCTCTTCCTATTTGCCATATAGTACACTATATTTATTGTTTGCCATTTAATTTGAGTCCTCTTTATTTGTTCACACAGTGTAACAGAAAAAAAGTTGCGTCCATGGCTACTTTCTGCTAACATTCGCACAATTCAGTGTTTCACATTTTATTTGTAGATATCAACAGTCATACGACATTACACCTGTCAGTAACAATGCACTAACATTAAAGCTAGCAGTATAAATAGCTTAAATTATCTACTCTCACCTATTTGTGGCATTTTTATTTTTAACAAAAAGTGAAACCAGATACAAACAAACTGTGTAGGTCATCTGAAATTAGTTGAAATGATTGTTAATATTGGAATTTTTTTAGATGCAACTGCCAGCAATGGTGATTTGGCAGCCATGTTGGTTGACACCTCTGAAGTAGGAGATTTTGTAGGTCCCTGAACAATATGTCATATGTCAGGAACAGCACTGGTATCGTGCATGCTGGCTCATTTTAACAACAATTAAATTGAAATAAAATATTATTAAAATCAGCTGAATATCTCAGTTGATTCTTCTGCACATCCTGAACAAAGAGGTGAGAAATTGGAGAGATCGGGAGAGAAAACACCTCAGAAGTGTGAACCAACACAGACTGATGTCCACAGTAAAAGTCTTCCTCTTTAAAATCTGTATACATTTGCTTCAACGTGCGTTAGACTCCCTCTATTCCTCCACTGGTGTTCTCATTTTTTCCCTACCTGCTACTGACTCCGTTACATAAAGGGTCACACACACACACACACACACACACACACACACACACACACACACAACAGTGGACGAGTGAGTCACAGGGATAGTCTGTGTGCCCCTACCTGTCACTCAAGCCTCCATTAATGGCTACTTGGCTGGGTGGCTCGAGGTCCACTGCTGTAGATGTAGATGGAAGATGACAGCATTGTGTTCCCTCAAAATACAAATTTTTCATCTGCGTGTGTCGCGCACACTCACAGACACAACTGTGCATGTGTGGCTGTGTTTGATTAACATGAGGAAAACAAGGATGAGACATTTTTCTCATCACTTCTGTGTGTGTGTGTGTGTGTGTGTGTGGTCATATAAGTTGTCAAATTCTAATCTCACTTTGTGGACTTGAAGCATTTAAAGTGTTTGTGAGTGCGTGTGTCCCTTGTGCCCCCCCTGGAGGCAGGTCGTCATGAATCATGTCAGAGCAAATCTGATGTTACAAGGAGTGCACACACACACACGCGCACGCACACACACACACACACACACACATACAGTTTGTAGCCAGCAGTAGTGAATCACAGCGGTCATCACTTGGTGTTTCATATGTGCAGCATGACAGACACAGATTAGTGGAGCATTGCTGTATAGCTGGCATCTGCTCTGCCCCTCCTCTTTTCTCTTTACCTTCTTTCCTCTTGTCTCCTTTCTTCTGCACTTCTATTCTTTCCTCTGCACCTCCTTCTTTCTCTTTCTGCTACCTTCTTCATCTGCATCTCTCATCACCTCTTTTTCTCAAGTTTTATCCTTTCTTTATCTTGGTCCTTATTCTATTTATCTCTTTTTTTTTTGTTCTGCACTCGTGTTCTCTGTACCTTGCTCTCTCTTTTTAGCACCTCCTTTCCTTTCTCACTCATTCCGCCATTTCCTGTTTTGCTTTCATCTATTCTGCACTTTTTTGTTCTCTTGCACCACCTTCCTCCTCTTCTGCTCTTCTTTTCCTTTCTTATGCACTTCTGTTGTTTCCTCTGCACTTCCATCTCTTTTCCTCTCTTCTGCTCCTCCTCCCTGTCATCTGCACCTCCTTTGTTTTCTTCAAATATACACCTATTTTCTTCTTTACTGCACCACCTTTCTGTTCTCCTCCAATGCCAAACATTGCATGTTTGATACAAATAAAATCAATTCAAGTACAAGTCAATGTTTAATTCTAGTTTCTTCATGGAATTTAACCTTGTGATTAATCACCTGCCTGTTGCCTCCAGGTTGTCTTAGCCGTTGTGTGCTAAGTTAGTTTGGAATGGATAATAACTTCTGTTACTTCTGAGGTTTGTGTGTATGTGTAAACTGAAGGCAAGGCTGCCATCTATCGTTGCCACATAATCTTACCATGTGTGCATGCATCAAAGTGGTTTCAATGTGAAGCCACACAGAGCTACATTCATGTTGTTCAGTCAGATCCACTTAGACAATGATAAGTGCAATTAGTTGTTTAGTGATGAAGAGAACACCATGAGAACGTGGCTGAACGTGTATTCAGTCAGAATCTGAATGTGCGGACAGCTAGCTTAGCCATGTGGACAGTGCAGAGTGACAGAACACTGAAGCTTAGAAAGGATGCACCTTCCCACTATTTGTTTGTAGTGCTAAACCAAAGTCATATAGTTCCAACGCTGAATACCCAAAGGTAAAAAGGTAACACAAATACATTTTTAGAAAGCATTATACATTTTTTCTTTGTTTCATATTTTGTTGTGCTACTTTGTAATGGTTTGTAGCAATTCTTTTTTCCAAAAGAAATTGGTTTTGCAATGTATTTTCAGAAAAAATACAACTTAGATTCAGTAAATCATTTCTTGACTGAGCTTTAAATATACATATTTTCACTAACAGAAGAAGTGTATTTATTATCTAGGGAAGGTTTTAGTGTAAGTGTAAATATAACATAGCGTCAGTTGACTATGTTGACTAATGCTTTGGGTTAAATGTTGGAAGAATATCGCGGCCACATCCTCAAACAAAATGTCTTGGGTCGCTATTGCATTCTGGTCTATTGAGATGTATTGATCATAATCCCCGAGGGATTGCTGAAGGAGACGTACAAAAGTGGTTATGTGCTGTAAATACAAATCAATACATTTGCTATTGATGTCTTTTTTCTGTTTTTTACATTGTTAAAACATTTTCTCCAGCCGGACATTTCTTGCTGAACGGCAAACCTATGTTTTGTGACTTTCTTGCACTTTTTAATGATTTGTTGGCTTCAGAGAGTATAAATTATAGCTAATACTTTAATATTGATTACTATTGTTTTCCACAATTTACAAATCCCTCTTTAGGCTGCCTTCTAACCTTCATGACAGCAGAGGATCTAATGGGTGAAAGCAGTAATGATCAGAGATTTCTATGGATGCACCTCATAAGCTCAATATACCTAATAAAATGTTCACTAATTTGACAAAGGACTTTTGATGCACACTTAATAAAAGTTACATTTTGTCTATGTTACATTGTGCAAAAATCCATGAAGCAGAACCTTGTACTGTTATTGCTCCTCAGATTTCTTTAAAGCTCTGCAGTGGAGTTGTTTGCCTAAAGTTCCGATATGTGCTGCAAGATCCAACCACAAAGTGCAATATGATGTTTGGCAAGTCTGTGCCTCTGAGTCACAAACCAATATATTTCTTTACTTCTGACTCAATAAAGTTTTCCAGGAGAAAATTGCATTCCTCCAACGTGTGTTAAAGCTAAAAAATTATCGGGTTAGTTTTGCTTCAATTTTGCTGGATTATGTGATGGGTTTAGTTGTGAGAAGTTGCAGCAGACTAATGGAAAAGTTCTCTCGTAATGTACGTTTGCATTTTAAAATAACAAACTACCTGTGTGCAGGCAATTATTCACTTGACAAACAGTTTTCTTATTATCACTGTTACTTGATGTTCACAATACAAGTAATATGTTTATACCAGGGATTAGATTAACATATGAATATAAATTAAATTTAAAGCACTGATGTTTTTATACAGACCATATGAGATATGATTTATACAATATGTTTTTACATGATAACATACGAGAAAAACCTCGATGCTCATTAGGCGGTTTTGGAAGTCGGTCTGGTGTCTCCAGCTTGTAAGATATTTTTCTTATTTCTCCAATTGTTTTTCAGACCTCTGTTACCCACTGGCAGGTTCCCATAGCAACCTCTAGTTAGGCTAGAAAAATACTACAAGGTTTAATAAGACTTAGCCCCAATTAAGCCAGCCCACACAAATTTAGAAGGCAAGAGTGGGAAATCACAGAGCCATTCTTTCCAGAGGGCTTTTTATTCCAGAAATCTAATTTTGCATATTTGCCTGAATGGGTCTTTAACAAAGTAAAGGCTTACATGATTAATTGTTTGACTAGATCAAGGCAAAATCTAAAATATGTATCCATACCTAGAGCATTGTGACTGTGTGTGTGTTATCTAGCCTTTCCTCAGTACGAACACCAAAACTGTTCAAAAGAAAGCATATAAACCATAAGCACGCACACACACAACTCTCCTAACCACAATATGATCACACGTAAAACCTTCCTTTCACTCACACATAATGTACCACTCCCACAAACACATATATACATGTATGTTTTAAAAGACATAACGGATACATAAAAATATAATGCAGGGAATTTACTGAAAAAGATGAGCAGGAGTGTCTTTTTCCTCTTGGCGTTGTGTCAAGTGCTTGTCCGCCATTTAGGGGACCAAACCAGACACTCTGTCATACATCATTAAATAGGGCTTGGTTCGAAGCTGTGGATATAGCAAAAAAAAAGCAGTCTTGTTATAATTGGGTAAATAATGGCATGTCCGGGGGGCAGTTTGAGGGACCATGAGACTGGTTGGTAGCAAACAAATAGATGTTTTGACTCCTGGTTCTTTGTTAATAATGGATTTTCTTGGGTGCGCAGAGACAATATTCAACTCTTGTTAAACTTGACCGAGCAGCTCAATGTATCATATAGAATTATAAGTAGGGTTGATCTGATGACAACAACTGTATATACAGGATAGTATAAGTTAGTCAGACTACATGCAGCAGTTTGATCAAAATAAAGTTATTACATTTTTATTAGTTATTATTGGTATTAGTATTACATGTTGCACACAGGAGAAACCGACTGGATCGATATACTTTAAAGTTGCACTAATCAATAATTTAAGTAATGAATTTATATGAAAGCTTCGATAAACCTCTTTCTCACGTTTACAGGTTGTTTTTCTTGTCAGTGGCCAAAAAACTCAATTATATCTGCTTTAAGTCGCATCGGAAGATAGTAGCAGCATCTTCTTAATGACAGAATTCAACACTGAGAATGAGAAATGTGGTTTGAATTCTACATCTTTAAAGAAACAGAAAATAAACTTTTACTAAACTTTTGGAAGTGTGACAGGTCATTTAGGTTTGCCCAAATTGTAAGAGATCATAAGAGTACAGTAATAGTATGATCTATAAATGCCTCACTTTTTGCACAATTGCTATAACCCTCTGCTAATTGGTTCAGATTGGGCATGTTAGCAACACCTGGATATACAGACATAGCTTAACTGACTTCTGTGGTTTGAATACATATAATGCATTAAACATCTGAGTCATCTAAATATATGTCAGTGATATTTTAAGGAAGGATTCCGGAGTATTTGTCCCAGATTGATTAACAACAAACCACACACACAAAAGACACACACATCTCCAATGCAATAACTGCAGGAGCACCACTGAGTAAAAGTGAATTGATTCAAAGGCATTTAAGCACACTCCATTAAAAGAACCAATTACACATGATATAAAAAGAAAACTCAAATGTTCTGGGTAAATGAAATATACATGTTGGTTTCAGTTCCCACAAACTGTTCATCTCCTGCCACCTGCAGCATTCACTTCACCACTTTTTTACAATTCATGACTAGAGATGTCTCCTCTAGAAGACTTCTGGTTTTATTGAACACATCTGTGTGGTTGCCATTAGCAACAGGTATGACATTCATACTACCGTGGCACCTTCTGTTTACTGAGGAACATCAAAAAATGTATTAAAGATATCCCTATGACTCTGCACGTGTACTAAGCAACATGCTGCATGGAGTCTCAGGCCAGAGTTAGTTCTGGGTTTAACACATTTAACAGAGTTTTCACTAAACAGAAGGACAAAAGGAGCTAAAGACACATATTAAGGTCCAAGTTAACATCATTAAAGCGTTGGGCATCAAAGCTCAGATAATTACATTTTTGTATCTATGATCATTTCCTACCTGGATTTCTTTTTGCAGCTCTAATATAGGTTCCCAGTCCATCCTACACAGAGATTTCTTCATTATTTTATTCTTTATTTCGTTTTCTGCTACACTGCTATTCATTTTTTATTCAGTGTTCCACCTTCTGTTCTTTTTTCTTCTTCGAAGGCCTTCTTTTTCTCATTCAAGAGAAGATTGAGTGATCAAGGGTCATTTGGAAACACTTTCAGTGTCGTTAGGGATGAATGTATCGCAATAGAGTGATATTCAAAAGCTGACAGCATCTCTGAGATCATCAGTATTGCTGCAAGTTATTTTATTTTTTTAAACATTCAGTTCGGATGTTCCAAACACCCTGGGAGATTTACAGCAGAATCATCAGAGCATGTCTGTGAGAGCAACTCACAAGGATAAAGTGCATACAGTCATGATCAGCTGTCCCCGGTGGATGCAGGGTCACAGACTCCCAGTGAGAGCCTCTCTGACAGAAACAGTGCACAAGTCAAGGATTCTGCTGTGCCCATTGGGACAAGACATACAGCGAGGGAAATATTTCTGATGGAAAGAGTTTCTGACATTGAGCATTTGTTAGTCTTGATAATGGGGATCAGATTATGGATTGTGTTGTCCGTGTTACCTTGAAAAATATATCTGCAGCAAGCATCATAAAACATCAAAACAAATACTAGACATTCCTGATGCATATCCACAGGGCATAAAGACATAAAGAAGGCATCTCTGGCCCAATCTGATAAGGCCTCTATTGGGAGAATGTAAGAATGTTTTTATGCCTTCATTTAGGTTGAGACAAGACCCGTCTTCTATTGATCCGCCAGCAATCCATGTGTCATGGTGCATGAGAAAAGGTGTGCTGAACCTTTCAGTTATTACATCTGAGTCCAAGTCCTTCTGAAACAAAAGTACAGTGTCTTTATGAGTGCTCAAAAGCACTTTGGTGCATATATAATTGTTTTTGTCAATTGTCTTTCACACATCACGCTCACCAAAATAAAAAGAATTAGATAAAGAACATGACCCCAAAAGTGAAGCCAAGACATCTGGATCGCCCTCTCGTGGCTGGCTGCAGTATAGGTAAGTCCCGCCCCCTCCGCGGTTTCAAATGACGTCACCAGCGCAAGTTGACGGAGCCCATATCCGGGATATTTTGGCTTAATTTTTCTACATTGGGACACGTCCTCCATCTTTATATACAGTCTATGGTGCTCACATATAGTCTACGGTCAACAGATACAGCTATTATCCTAACTTCATCCTTAGTCAAAGTAATTTGGCTGGAACAAATGTTACATTTTAACTCTGAGACTAAAATGCATTTTCCAAAAGTTACCAGTAACTTACCAAAGACTGTTGAGATAAAACTTTTCTGGTGAGGCACATCTCTGATCTCACAGACACAAATTTGTGTCACAATAATGCAGATGAAAATGTAACAGTTTTGAGTCTGGCTTATATCCCTCACCATGGCTGGTGGTACATGCAAAATGCATGCTGGGAGCAAGACCATTTCCTGGCATTTGGACAGTTCTTGGCTAGATCCAGACTTTGAACAAGTACAGACAAGTAAGCAGATTGATAAAGGCCTGATGTCGTGTTCACGTCGTGTAGGATGGATGGGTGAGATGGGATTCCCATTATTACAACTTGTGAGCATTCATGTCGGGACAACTCAACATGATTGTATGAGTTTGTGTGTGAGGGTAAGACATACAGTGCATTTACAATATTGCAATTTTTCCATTGAGTTTGGGTTCAATCACCTTGAACAACAGACTTTGGCTGAGATGAGAAGTCCATAAATCCATGGCTCTTCAGTCTTATGAAGTGCCAAGTCAGATATATAAGAAAAGTCTGAGTTTCCCATTTGTAATTATGACAGGGAACGCTATTTATATGCTGAAATCTCAAAATGATGGTAACTCATAGTTTCAGTGCAGCATAAGAGCTAATCAACCACAATAAGTGACAATATCAGTGTGGGTAGACCACTGGAAGTTTAATAGTGGAAACCTTGGGTTTCCATACAGTGGAAAAAAACGTCAAACTTTAATTGACCAAAGGGTTCAACTTAGCAGGGTAGACATATCAGTGTTTCCCCCTATGGTGTCCCAGTTGTTCATGCCTACAATCATATATTGACTGGTGAGGATAATGTACAGGGCTTAATTTACAGTCTTTAATCTTCAGTTCAACACCTGCATAAGAAATCAGCCCCACTAACAGTTGACAACCAAGGTCAGTCTTCAATTAAATGATGACCTACACTGTTAATGACCATGTAGATAATGCTTTATTTAAAACCTGACCTATTCTTCTTTCTTTTCTTTAATAACAAGGTGTTGAATCACTCTTTCACATGTATCCACCCACACACACATATAATGACATGATGCAACACAAAGTAAGCATATGTGTACAGGTCATCATGGTAGAAATGAACCCAGTTCGTTTCCTACAATTATTATCACCTTTCTTCTCTGCTCTTGTAGGATTATCCCTGTTATGTGATCGCACCGGTGGATGTAAAGATACAGGCATGCACACATTTACACACCTACACACACAAACATCATAGTTGTTTCAGTTATCCCTTTTAGAAAAATGTCTTTTGTAGAAGTCACGCACACAGTGTCTGACAAACTCACTGATTCCTTTAGGACAGGATATAAGTATTTGAAGTAATCACCATTATTAAAGTTACTTAAAACTAAGTATGCCACATCTCTTGCGGAGAAAGGAATAATAATGGCAGCTGCATAAAATACACGTATAAAGTATACCATGAATAAAAAGAAATGAAGGTAACAAATTCATAGTTTATTTCCTTTTAACTAGTTCCTTTTAACTAACCTTTTAAGAGGTGATTATATGTCACTGACGTGGTAGAAGCCATAGAAAACTCCTGTAAGGAAGCATGTTAATATTTGCTAATTGGCACAAAAAATATGTTTTTAATGTTCTATGTAAAAACATTATATAAACTTTATATACAGTATCGTAATATACTACAAAGTTGGTATTGCAGTTGATAAAATGTATCTGATGGTATTTCCTTATTCCTGCCAAATAAACACATTACATTTAATCATTTGGTGGACGTACAAATGAGGTGTCACAACATTCCACCTGACTTTCGTGCCACAATAAGACAAAGGGTTAACCCTAACCATAACCCAACTTTAAAAAACACATGCAAATAGACTAAACACAAGCCAGTAAATAAAACATATTTGACAACCAATGTGCAGCATTTAGGAAACACCCTGCAAATACGTACAGCACAGGTATGGGCGTGGCATAGCAACAGACACTAAATGCACCTTGTGATGATCGTTTAGATTCCTGCACCAGGACTCATCTTGATGACCTGTGATGTAACTGTCATCATCAAGGTGTCAACAGGTGACAAAGAGTCATTTGTCACTGGTTTATTATACTGCCAGGTCAGAGCAACATAAATGTTTTTTATTTGAATGTGAAAACTGCAGCGTATTACAGAAGTTAAATAAGGATTGATAACAGCAGGTAAAAGCAGAGGAGCTGCTGATGTGCTAGAGAGCCTGGTCCAGTGTATCCTAACAGTTCTCCTTATATATTGCACTTTTCAGTATTGCTGCTAATGACTAAATCAATAAATACAATAGAAACAGAAACCTCTTAATGAACTTTAGTTTATGCAGAAATGCATCCACCGTATAAGACCCTGTTATGCTACATTTGGCCCCAGAGGGAATCATCCCTTAACCCTGAAATACCCAGCAGAAGAAGATTTGTCCAGTTTTAACAAGACTGGTGGACAGTACATTTGTCATCGTCGCTTTTCTACCTAAAAAAAATACATATAATAAGGTGGCAGGAAGTCAGAATTGTTTTGCCTAACAAGGTGGATGCCATTTAATGTCAGCCACCTGACAGTGGCTGTGAGAGCAGACGTTTTGACAGTGGGTGAGTGGTACTCAGTTTGTTAAAATTTAACAAGGATGGTGGACTGAGGATCGGTCTCCCTTCATTTGTCTGTCTGTCTGTTACACAGGTCATCTCAGACGCCGCTGATCAAATTCTGACAGCCTTGAGGGAATGATGCATTTCACTGGTATCCAGGATTTCCACTGCCCAAGAACTCAGCTACAATTACAGGTCGAACCAAATTGACAAATGTGTCCCTGACGGTCCACTTTATCCAGAGGACTGCTGCATCATGTGTTGGGGATCACCAGCAGGCACAATGTTTACCATCTTAGTTTAGCATAATGGCAAGATAGCATTAGTGCTTAGTGCTGACAGGTATGTCATTAGTTTAGCAGGTATTTGTTCATAAACCAGAGCATTAGAGAAATGTAAAATTTGTCAGAGGATCACCAAAGTTATTACAGCTCATCCTGAGGGGATAATTAATATCTGTACCAAACTTTGTAAAAATCTATTCAATAGTTGTTGAGATATTTTACTCAAAACCATGAAAATCAACCTAATGGTGGCACTCGAGGAATACCAAATCATTAGCATTCATGTGTGGGAGCCACAAATGTCTGAATATTAATGTTACCTAATAGTTGTTGAGTTGTTGTTTTATTTAAGTTAGGGCCAAACTGGTGGAATGGCCACTCGACGCTGCCATCCGCAAGACGTTCTGGCTAAAAACATGTTTCCGGAAGCAGGCGAAAAAAGTGTGTGTGTTTTTGAACTTCAGACAAGGACATGCATTTTTTATTTTTTGCTCTTTGCTTGCAGTCTAAGCTAGACTAAAGACATCCTGATTGCAGCTCTATAATTACTGTAACGCACAGACAGGAGATTGATGCTCATCTTCCCAATTCAATCTTGGAAATAAAGCGAAAAGTAAGCATATTTCTTAAAATTTCAAAGCAAAGTGGCAATCTTTTTAAAAATAATTTAGTTTCAATGACTATCTTAATAAATCATTTTTGGCCCACTTATCATGGAGAGTTACCTATTTTGTCAGTACTCAGACCTGAAGATTTTGCAGACGATTCTTTGAGGATTTTAACATGTAAACGGAGCATTTTGGTGCAGTCCACTGAGAATTATAAATTGTTTGGGAAAGATCTGATGGGGTAACGTTAGGAAACACTTATCATTCAACTTGATTTTTTTATTTATTTGGAAAGTTAACGTTTCTTTAGCAACGACTTACCTAACGTTAACGTCCGGCTACCTGGCTGAACTGCTGCGTCTCCCAGGCGTGTGGTGCACACATCTTTCTACACTAAGTTTGCCTTTGATAATGGCCCTCAATAACAGAATGATTCATTTCATTATACATTTCATTTATATTTAGTTTAGACAGGAAAAGGTTAAGAAGCGTGATCTCAATTGTAACTGGGGAGTTATTTTTGCACGTCTTTGACATATTCCACAGATATCAAGAGTGAATATGACTAACAAATCATTTTCATTGTATGCGTACGTTACTCTGGAAAAAATAGGCTAGACTCCGAATCCCTACTGAGGACGTGAATGAAATATTCAAAATTCAGATTCAAAATGGCGAATTCCGCCGAAAAGCGTCTAGTTGGCAGTTATGAGTGCTGTTTTAGCTCCACTAAAGCAGCCCTTTGTCCCAGAGAAAGAGTAATGACAATGCGCAGATAAAGGGAAGTCACCACATTTAACAGCATTAAGCCACTCAGTACCAGACGCATTACCAAGAGAGAAAGAGGGAATGAAGAAAGGGATGACAGGGGAGAGAAAATGACAGCGAGGCACAGAGAAAAGAGGGAGGCACTGATAAATCGGAGGAGTAATCCGGGCTACTAAAGAAGGATTAAGTCGTTCTCTCGCTGCATGTTCGCCTGCTCCGTCAGACGGCAGAGGTTAAGCAGAGCGCTCTCTCACTGCCCTGTTTTTCTTCTTCTCTCTCATCCCCTCATCCACCTTCTCTCCTTTCCTCATCCCTCTAATGGTATTAGAAAGGTGGAAGTCTTTAATCGGAGGAACAATGTAGTGAGGAAGGCCTCTGTGCGTGCATGTGCGCGCACACACACACACACACACACACACACTCAGCGAGTGCCGAGCAGATGGAGTGTCGGGCTAATAGATGTCAGTGTTTCTGCTAATCTGATGGGGGAAGAGTCATTGATTTCCCTTGTGGCAGGTGTGTATAAGTGTGTGTTCATATATAATGTATTTGTGTGTGTGTTCGTCTGTGTATTTGGTTTCTTTTTATGGGGGGGGGGGGGGGTTAAATTTCAAAAGTACGGTAAGGCAAATCGCATTGGAAGAAAAATAAACAATTATCACCCTTTTTCACAAAAAACACATTGTAATATTTTTCTATTACAGCACTTCATATTTAGGTTTTTATTTCACGCATTAGGTTTATATTTGTTTGTGGTAAATGGACTGCAGTTTAAATAACACTTTGTGTTGCGTTTCATTCACCAATGGCAGCAAGAAACCTCGCATTGCTCACTTATAAAGTTCTTTGCCAATCTTAACGGTTCTCAAAGCATTTTACAGATTGGTCTCATTCCCCCATTCACACGCATTCACACATCGATGGTGACGCAGCTGCCATGTAAGGTGTCCAAGGACACAATATGCGGAGAGCAGGGAATCAAACTGGCATTAATGGACGACCCGCTCTCCCTCCTGAGCCACAGGACACTTAAACATGCGGACAGGAGTTGTTGAACCACCGGCCTGCTCTAGCTGCTGGGCCTGGCTCATTTGTGGTCATTTCAGTATATATTGTGTTTACAGTTACCTAATCCGGCCCCGGCTGAGATCTGCGAACACGGTGACACATGATCTTACAGGTTTTTAATTCCTGGTTAGCCAAACTTCTTTGGAAGAAAAAACGAAGGCGAACAACACATTTATTACAAAAACTGACCTGAAAGGGGTAAACATCTACCACAATTTTCAGACAGACTTCCTGGATTATCTTTTCTCAACATTTCGTGAGCTCACTTTCAGTTTTACATCCAATTAAAGCAGATCACCTGGCAGAAGTGTCGACTTGTTTATAACCTTGTTTGATCTGTTTAATTCCCCGTCTGGCTTTGCTGTAGTGGTGTCTCCAAGTTCCCAGATCTCAGCAATTATTTTGGTGAGTACAACTGAATCATGATAGAACTGATGGCCAAAACTACGGTGATAAGACCCAAGCTGTAATAAACCAGAAAACAACATACATTTGCTGGTGAAATTGAATTCAGACAAAGATATGTGACTCAGATGGAAAGAAAAACACAGCAGCCTCCTCTTCCGTCTTTCAACACATGCATTTTATTACTGTACAATTCACACACACACACACACAAACTTATCTCAACATTATAAAGTACAGTGACAATGTGTATGCAGAGCTGAATATCTAGTCCACACACATACATTTCACAGAGAAGGTGACACATGCTGAAATCTTCACCTGTCTCACACCCGTTCCTTTGAAGCTCCAGATAAGAAACATTTTTGCCACAACCTTCCCCTTGTAAATGTGTGATGACAGGCGTGGGTGTTTACCTCGACACACGAAAGTGCAGCACCTCTCTGAAAGGTTCAAGCAGACACCAGAATACTCCTCTTTCTCTCTCTGCATTCTCTGTACAACACCCACCCCAGCCCCCTGCACCCCCCTCGCTCTGCGCTCCCTCCTTCCCCTCGCTGCAGTGGTAATTGGGTATGACATGGGATCAACAGGGAGAGAGACCGAGGACGCATTTGAATGCGCCGAATCTGGTCTTCCTCGCTTCTCTCTTCTAACCTGCTGCCTTCCAGCTCCCAGCCCTCGCTCACCGCTGTTACCGTAGCAACACAGACGTGACCGCATCCCCCAGCCTTCCTCCTCCACCCCCCGTGTCATTTCTTTTATTAAGATTGGCCGCTAGTGCCCAAATGTGTCTGTGTACTTGTGAGCAGCAGCTCGGCATTGAGGTGCATAGGTGAGGCGCAGCAGAGCGTTGCCAGCTTGCTCCAAGCCAATTACCGCAGCCTCGCTACAGAACTGAAAGCTACAACTCAGGAAGAATTACCGAGAGTGCAGAAATGCAGCCACTTGAGTCAAACCTGTTACATTAAGTCAATCAAGGACATTACGTACACCTCAGTGTTGCTCAATGGGGATATCTCCTGCTGTACGAGTGGCTGCCACAAAAAAGTCCATTCAGCTTTGGAAAAAAAAAACCCCTCACATTGTTTTTCCAGTGTCAAACAAAAAGGTGAATTGGAATATGCGGAAATAATCTTTTTCTCTTTTCAATCTAAGTAAAATCCTTGTTTTTCATTTAATTCCAGCTCAGGCCCGAGGACAGCAGTCTTCTTCTCTGTCCTCGTAATTAGTGCCATTTTACTTCCCATGGGGTAAAAGCATGGATGTATAATAAGAACTGGATACTGCGCTGTCGCTCAAACTTGCTTCCAATTTTTCCCCAGCGGCCACTCGTGGTATTGCAGTGAAAAATTCACCCGCGGTCCAAAAAGCATTTTCTCCATAGACCACCATAATCAAAGAGGTCAATTATGACACTTTCTATAATACATTTTTGATCCATGGATTTATATTTGTAAAACTTCCATGGCATATTTTTTATGTGTCTCTTCAATGTTAGACTGAAAACTTTGTACGTAGACAATTTTCATCATCTATCATCGTACTTCTGTTTTTTCCATTTCAGGTCTTGTATGTTTCATGCAGGGACTCATTGATAATGTATCTCACATAGACCCCTTTTTAAATCCTCAACATTGTTAACCAGAATCCCAAGTGAACCCACATCTACATTTCTCTGTGAGGTCTCACATCGTCAGCACTCCCCTCCTTAGCAGTTTTTTGAGATTGGTTCTTGTCTAGTCCTCCGCGAGACATTCGGTCTTGATCCCTCAAAGCCCTCAAGCTCTCAGACTATCTAGAAATCAGTATTTAGTTAAGCTGCAGCAATCAGTTGCCGTATGGGCTTCATTTTCACTGTTTCGTAGAAAAACCATGACTTGTCAGTTGTAGTCTGGCTTTGACAGGCTTAGTCTGAGGTGTTTAGCTGGGGAACATCCACACGACAGTTAGTAGACAGTAGAGAACATCCATTCTCCAGTGTAGGGTGGCTTGTGTTGGGCTCTAACTAGCTAACCAGCCAACAAACTAACATTTTCTCTAATTTTGTTATTGATCTGTGAAGCAGTATGCATTTTTTGAGGAATCAATAAACCACCCAGATAGAAATTAATTAGCTTTAAAAGTAAAAGAAAGAATGTATTAAATATGCATATAAACTGGTTGAGTAGTCTGGAAGGAAAGACTAAAAACACAAACAAGACTGTCAGTGTTTGGATGGTTTAATAAAATAATACAATGTATCACAGGTGTGATGGACTGAAGTCATGGCCAGGATTACCTGAGCTTATTCCTGCGTTACAAAATACAAAACTATAAAACTCAGAAGCAATAAAATTCAATCAGTTCTTCTTTCAGTCACAGATCAAAACAAGGACGTCCCAATGCACTCGATTCATCTCACACCTAAAATCCTTCTCTTTCCTAACAAAAGCAGAAGAAGTTAGGGTGTAAACTTAATTTCACATTCAGATGATGGAGGGATGACCCTGAATGGGTCTTTACATCTCATATCTTAGAAATACGTTGTGCTGATCTTGTAAATGACTGAATTGGAAGTGTACTGACTATGAGCATCAATCTAATACACACACATTTCTTTTCAAAAGCTTCCCTGGAGAACGTAGCTGTGCAGAATAATAGAGCAACTTCACTTGATGATACAGAGGATAAATAGTATAATAATAGATTTGAAAATCAAGGCATGCCAACAAGCAAATCAACTCGTAATTCAGAACAGGAATGCAACCAGTGCCGCTCTTAGTACCAAATTAAAAGTGTTCGTCAAATAACTGTTTTACCCTTTTCCTCCCTCTCTTCATCAGTGGCTGACCAGCAGGTTCTAAGAGGAGAAGAGAAAAAAGAATTGAGAATTAGTCCATCTGCCCTTTGAAATACTCTTAGGTGAAAGGACAGTTTATGTTTTGTACATACATTTCCAGCATTAACGGACCACAACTGAATGGTCAGACCTGGTAATAGTAGGGATTATCTCAGTAATGGAGAGAAGTAAACATGTTGACCAATGTTACTCAGGTCTACATGGCTACCCCATAGGCCTTTTGATGCTGCAACAAATTGCAACTACAAGATTTTGAGTACACAATTTCCCTCTTGGTTAATCTGAACCTTGTTGAATGTATTTCTTAGAATATTATAGGATTGCTGCCTATAACATACTAAATCATTTGGCAGTTTTTTGATCAATGCAGTTGAAGTTTGGGAATCAAACTTTTTATGCCATTTTGTGCAGTTTAAAAAAAAAACCTCTAATACAATAAAGTTATAGTTGCAAGACTCATTGGATAAATGGTATTTTTAAGAGCAGCAAAGTTGTGAATGTGGTAAAATGAGAGGAAACATATTAACAGAGGGTGGCATCAATCACAGCCAATCGTACAGTTCAAGTCAATGTATGTACAATGTACAATAACCTAGACAAACGCATATATGTAGTCTAGCGTGAGTGACTCTCAAGAAGGTGCAGAGTTGCCATGTGCAACAACATCTGTTCAACCCTAAATATGTCTCAATGGTAGATGTCCCTTTCCACATTTTGAAGATTGCAAAATCCCAGAAATCTTAGTTTTCCCCATTGATAATGATGTGTACAAACTGTTTTATTTTGAAAGAAAGAGATTCACACAATGACCAGGTGAATCTAGAGATAAATCTGTAGTAGAGCCTGATTGACACTAGATTACTGAGACCAATACAGGTATGTGACAGTTAAGTGATCCGGGCAACAGTGTATCGGTCATAATATTTCTTTTACGTGAAAACGTAACAAACACAAAAGGTTAGAATCGTTGCTCTCTAGTTGACAACCCATGTAATGGCGACACCATTTCTAAATGAGTGCAAGAGTATATGGCTCTTGACTTACTGGCAGACATACAGTACGGACCAAAACAAATTTGTAGAACCATTTTCAACTATTTGCTTGTCCCCATAGAAAACCTCTTTTTGGTGCTGAAAGAAACCTTGTTTTGATGTTAACTAGAACCCTTACTAAAGGGATACACTTTAGAATGGGCATGTAATAGAGTCCTCCTTAAGGGTTCACAGAAGAAACCTTTACAATCTTAACGTTACACGACTGAGTTACAGAATTGCCATTTGCATGTAAAAGGGTTATCTCTGATACTCAGGACTCCTTAATATGCATGAGATATACATACTCCACGTTTCAACCAAAGATTAATAAGGTCCTTGAAACCTTAGAACCTCATAGTCCCAAGCTACAGCATATGACATTGTCTTGAATACCGTGAGAGGGCTTCACTCAGATTGTGTGCTCTCCCATGAAATGGCTATGATCAGCTAACACCTTGAAATCTTGGCAAGGTGATCCATAGAGAGACACAGCCTATCAAGCCAAGGTGATAACTAGCCAATTTGAATAGAGCTTTGTCAATATGCAGACCTATTCCTTGGAGTGGAACCTATCAAAATGATCAATAAAAGCTAAGTGACATACAGCACCTTGTTAGTGAGACGGTCTCAAGAGAACATACAGCATTGAGTTATAGAGGACGATGGGGATGCTCATGTGCGTTAATGTCAATGTTAAGATAAATCACTGGCTAAGTGCAAACTTTGACTTGCTGGTGACACTAGATGAAAAATCAGGGATCATTAACGTAATTAGTTTCACCCTCTGGGAACCATAGATATCTGGACCAAAATTCATGGCAATCCATCCAACAGTTGTTGGACATTTCACTAAAAAACAAAACTTCAGATGTCCTGTTGGCACTGGAGGAAAAGGCTGCGAATCACCAAAGCCATTATGGCTTATCCCTGTATGTCAGTGCAAAATTACATGGCAATCCATCTAACAGTTGTTGAGATTTTATAGTCTGGACTT
Organism: Nannoperca obscura; assembly: GCA_036024295.1. NCBI lineage: Eukaryota > Metazoa > Chordata > Actinopteri > Centrarchiformes > Percichthyidae > Nannoperca > Nannoperca obscura. The sequence goes on from JAVQJL010097626.1 coordinate 20,622, forward strand.
CGTTAATTTGCTTTGGTTTCCCAGTCAGAAATGAATCAGGCTCCTTGGCTTCTGAGGCTGGACAGCAGCAGTGAGGAGGTTGTTGCAGAATGACTACTGGTCCCACTGAAGTCCTTTAGCTCCAGTAACCCATGTGGAACGATGCAATGAGGTAAATTGACTGAAGGCTGGGGGTGCATTGACCTGAAGCCAGCTGGTAGAGAGACAGACTGCATGCATGTACTGTACGTGCATCTATGTTTGTGTAGAGAAGGCACTGCAGAGTTCACTCCAGCTGTGAAGCTCAAACCATTAAAACCACAGAGAGACTCACAGAGCGGGATGATCAATGTGGCGCCCCTCCTCTGTCCTCTCATCTCACCCTCTGATTTCCTCTCCTCATCATCCATTCACGTCCCATTCTTCCCTTCTCCAATCGCCTCCACTCTGTCATCTGTTCTATTCTCATCTACTCCTCTATCCTTTATCTTTTTTTCCCCTCCACCTTCTTTCCTTTCTGTTCTATTCCGCACTTCGCTGGGTACAAATATTAGGTTTTTATATAAAGTACAAGAACTTAAATGCAGACCTGAGAACATATTTTCTCTCTTAGTTAAAATGTGTTTAAATTATCTTCACTCAAAGCTTTAGTACGGGTTATGAACACAACTGCTCCAAAAATGTGTGTGTATATGATCAGGGGTGAGAACGCTCGGGGCCACTCAAAGGTCGAGGAGAAAACTTAACTTGTGCTTGTATGCATACACAAACACAAACAGTGAAGGACAGGAGGTTGTGACCTTTGACCTTTCCAATTGCAATTTGTCGGGTTAAAAACAACATCTCTGATGTTCGGCTGTGGACCTGCAAGTGTCAGTGAGTCTTGGCTTCTGCAATGATAATGGCAACTTTCAAAATAACCTAAAGAATTTTGATGCAGTTCTCCATAACAACTTGTTAAAAAGTATATAAATATTTCTTTTGAAATCAATTTACAAAAAAAGAGAAAACTTCTGCTTTCTAGAATTTGGAAATGACAATATTTTGAAGATCTTTGACTACACATAACCTGTATTATATTATTAGATTTCATTCAATTTGATGAAGAAGAGACTAAAATTATAGAGATAGAGATAGTCTCCACTAATAAAGTTTATTTCTAGATACCTAAATAATCAGCTTTCACCACAATTTTTTCTCCCAAAATACAGGAACTCATCAATTAATCTCTTCTTTTTTTTTTTTCAATTAATCAGTTCCTCCAAAACTGAAAGATACCGAATTTACGATGATATAAAACAGAGAAAAGCAGTAAATCCTCACAATTGATGAGCAGGAAACCAGTTTAAAATTATTGCTTGATAAATGATAGTCTGTGTTTTGATTAAGCTAATGGGTATCTTAATTAATGAGATGCGTGAAATGAAAAATGCAGAAAGCAAATGACTGAAAAATACTTTGATGCTTGTGTACCATAGGCTGCTCATTATGTCTCAGTGTAATATTTAGGCCTGCCTACTGTATGATTTAATGCAGCTCGCAGAAACAATAATATAATTGTTTATTGGTGTACCACTGACCATGGCATAAAAAATGCAAAAGTAATTCGTATTCTGACGGGTTCTGAAAATGATATCTGTGCACCTAGACTGTTAGAAAAACACCTTGTAACACCTCACGACTCACCCACTAAGAAACTGATGGATTTCCCACATGTTGCTCTAATTGGAGATTCATCCCAAGTTAAAGTAGTCACTGACTAAGAGGACTTGCTGGGGTTACATCACACTGCCTCCCAGATAGCGCACGGTTATCTGGGCTTTTACAACAAGCCTATTTTCATTTCATGTGGCTCCGGCCGGCAGATCAGAGAGACCGAGCGAGGGGAGTGGAGAGAGAAGAAGAAGGAGGACAGGGGCCGAACGCAGCAGGAGATAGAAAGAGAAAAACAAATAACAAACAGAAAGTCAGGAGCAGCAGAAGTCTGCCTGTTCTCCGTTCTGCCTGACCCAGCCTGGGAGCCTTGACTCAATTGGAAATCCATTTTATCTGATGACTGGCAGGCAATTGGGGCTCCCAGGTGATAGGCTGAAGCTCTGTGGTTGATAGGCCTGACCACTCCACTGCTGAGGGATGTAGGGATGTAGAGATGGAGGGGAATGTGGAGGAGAACACGTACCGCAAAGGCTGTCTCCACTAACAAAGTTCATTTCAGTGTACCTACATCTTCAGCTTCCTCCACTTCTATCAAAAATACAGCAAGCAGGAGGGAAACTAATGAATGTTTTCATTATCAATGAATCTGCTCATTAACTTTTTACATTATCACAAAAAAAAGATGTTAAATTTACATTCAAATTTGACAAGCAGGAAACATGATTAGAATTTTTGCTTGATAAATGACTGAATAATCTATTATTAAACTAATGGTCGATCAGCACAGAGTAAAAGCCACAATGGATCTTTTTAAAGTCGAGTTTAAACATCTCATCGTGACAGAAGTCATTTCACCCTCAGTTTTCATTTAGGGTCACCAGCAGCTCAAAGTTTGCACTTATCCAGTGACATATTACAAAATCTACTGGGTGGAGTTTGAACAGATTATGATTCCCGCATGATGAATCCTAATGACCAGCTGACTTTTCATCTAGGGCCGCACCATGAGATTCTCATTTGCGTAAAAGTCCACATCTATTAGATGGACTGCCATGAAATTTTGTACAGATATCCACGGTGGCCTGATGATGTATCCTAATTACTTTGGTGATCCCCTGACTTTTATAATTACAATTTGTTTGTTGGCATACACACATAATTGAGATGGTGTGCTCAACATAGGCATGTTAGCATGCTGACATTAGCTGTTAGCTCAAAGCACAGCTGCACGAAGTACAGAGCTGCTAGCGTGGCCGTAGAGCTACTGTCCCTTTGCGGTTTCACGTACTTCTATTTGCGATTTTGAATGCATAAGTGAGTGACAGTTAGGGCTAAAAGCAACCTTTTCACCCTCAATGGTACAAGGAAGTGGATGGACCATCAACCCATGAAGATGGCGGCAGTGGTTGCGATTGTTACTTCAAGTTCATTTTTATTCATTTGTAATCAAATGGGAGTTGGAGGGCGTGACTACGTGGAAGTGTATTAACAGAAGCATCTAAACTGAGAGACTTTTAATTAAGTCAACTGGAAGGACAGATGAAGATGAAGATTTTTTTACACCATAAATGACACGTTCATAGATCACCGTTTAAGCACGACACAAATAAGCAGCTGCCTTTCGCACATTTGCTAGACAAAGAATTGTAAATAACTGGAGTACAACTCTAAAAAAAAAAGCAATTTCAAAGTTTCACATGAAAGTGAACTTGTCAACACAGCTCTGAGAGCAAACAATAACACAGTGGTATTTATTTATTTACAAAAAGGGCAGAAAAGAAAAAAAAATTGATCTCTTTGGGAGTGCAGGGTGTGACTTGGAGAGCAATCACAAAGAAGAGGCAGGCCTCAACTCATAATAAGAAAGGAGGTGGAGAGACAGATGGATTGAGTGACAACAGGACACAAAAGAAAGGCTGGTACAAAGTGGACCGTTCCGATAATGTTGCGGCTGCTTCGAGGCAACAAAAGCCAGTGAAAAACCCACCTAAAAGCCCTGCTGTTGTCCTCTCTTATCCCAGCTGGTGGTCTTGGTTCCACAAAACCTCTTGTTAAGTGCGTGCGAGTGGGGGTGATAAAACGCTGACCAGAATATTGGCGTAAAACGTGCCCAGCAAAAAAAAAAAGACGAAAAGGCGAGGTGGTTTTCCATGGAACACAATACAGGGCTGTACTGAATTGTTATCTGGACCCCCCCATCGGAGAACGCAGGAAGAGGGAACGAGAGTAGGGGCACGAGCCGACAGTGGTGGCGTTCAGAAAGGTCAGGGTACTGCGAGCAAGGGGTACAAAAGCTAGTGGAAATGCCTCCCTCAGGAGGCAATTGTGAGTACCCTCAACTCTATGCCCTCCCTCCATGTCTCCGCACCCCCAATTCTCCTTTTCGTTTGAAAGCGTGCCACGAGGCAGATGAAAGAGGAAACAGGCTCTGGATTTGGCTTGATGTGTTGTTCGATCGAACACTGCGGTGCAACAAGACGGGGGAAATATGGGCCGGGGTGGGAGGGGCTGGAAGAGAGGTGGCAGACAGACGCTCAGCAAGCAGCATGTGTCTCAAAGAGAAATGAGAAAGTAAGAGAAAGTTCCACGTGTAGCAGAACAGTGGCTACGGGTCGCGGAGGTATGCACATTCACAAACACAGGCGCGTGGAAAGTGCAACACCAACAGTAAGGTAACAATAATTTATCAGCGTTTTATGATGAGGTTTTCTTCCTCTGCTCTCCATCAGTGTGAGTCTGATGGGAAAAAAAGAAAAAGAAAAGAGAAGGCTAATTCACTACCCAAAACACCTAAATGTACAGGGTTGTTATTCTTGTGTTGAGTGCTGAAACGCTAGATTAAAAAGTATAACCCACAGAGCACACAATACAAGACAGACCGACAACAAAAGAGAAAGAGCGAGAGCAGATAATGATGCTCCGTGGTGATTGGTTGTGATCGGCTGTGCAATGATCAATGCTGGCTTGCAGGCAGTGCTGATGGTTTATGACAGAGTAAACAACTGCCAACAGTATGAAAATGAAATCAATAAGTCAACTGCAGAGCAGTGAGAGAAATGAAGGAGGTGGCAGAGTAAAAAAAGAGATGAGTTTAGAAAAAGAGAAAGAGATAGGAGAAGGTGGAGATAGGAGACAAAGAGAGTGTAGTAAACAGAAAGGGGGAAAAAAAAGGGTTGCCGGCAGACGAAGACAGTAGATGAAAGGTGTTAGTTTAAAGAAATCAGAGGCAGAAAAACAAAATTGACAGATGAAGGAAGATTCATTAAAGATAAATAAAAAGAGGATACCGCAAAAACAAACTCACGAACAATCAGACAAACCAGCTGACGAAAACTTTCTGCAAACCCTCGGCACTGATTTAAGTAAACTCGGGTATGTGTGTTGTGTATGCACGTGTCAATGTATGTTCAAGTAACCATATACAGGAACACATGGACACGTTCCCTCAGCTTCCTCACAGAATAAACCTCCTTCATTATGGGCACTTTGACAAGGGAGGCAAAGCGTCCTCTTAAAGATAGTAAATGTTTAAGAAATGCTATTATTCGTACAGACACTTTTGACAAAGTTGAGAATAAAAAAAAAAATTCAGCATTTCAAAATTACTTTGTTTCTTGCCTTCAAGCCTTTCTTTTGTCTGTTCATGAGTTCTTATAGCTGCTGTGTGTGTGTGTGTGTGTGTGTGTATGTGTGTGTGTGTGTTAGGTCTGTAAATTCAGAATGTACAGTTTATAAGCGCATTAGACCGTTTGAAGTAGTTTGCCTTATGATCCAGCAAAGGGGGCTGTAAAGGTTTACTATGGCTTGGCCTATTGACAGTAAACTAGGCTAGTAATGTTATGTTGCCGTTTACACAGACATTGATGTCTGTCCTGAACTCTACTCATATAGAGAGCTGCAGGGATGAGGTATGTGTGTAATCCAACCTGGAAGTTAGCATCCAACCTGGTTCCCGCCACAAAAAGCCAATGGGATTTATTCATTTTTGTTATTGCATGATTATTGCAGAAAAAAGGTCTGTGGCTAACAAAAGTTTATGATACTTACACATTTTGTTCAGCAGTATAGTCTTCACAAACGATCACCACTTCGATCATTTTTGAAGCGTAAATGCAATCCCCGGAAGTGAAAAGCTATTGAACTACACCAGAGTTGCCAACTTCCAACTTGTAATTTGGTTTCTACAATAGCGTTTGGGAAAGTTTGAGTTAGAATACTTTGCAAGAGCACGAGTATAAACCCAACGAGGCTGTCAAGGCGGACGAGTGAGTAGATGAGTTTCTGTGTTCGCTGTGATGACATTTAATGTCCCCGACAACCTCTGTAGTCTCATTTAGCCACTTGTTAGCAACAGCCTTTTTTTAAGACACGTAAAAGCCTCAAAATTCATGAGTGGGGTATTCACTGACGGATTTTATGTTGCAAAACAAAATGTGAACAAAATGTTTTTCCAATAGGTCAGAAACCCATGACTTCAGTGTCATACTCTTCAGTGGACACACACACACACACACACACACACACACACACACACACACACACACACACACACACACACACACACACACACACACACACACACACACACACACACACACACAC